>JAVCKT010034898.1:0-11681 GCA_032273925.1 Rhynchotus rufescens
AGAAGGAAGAGACTAAATTACCTCCTTCCTGTCTTGCTTTACCTGTTTTTCAGAAACAGTAGTGGTGGACATAGCACAGATGACCTCAGTGAGCAGTCTATTCCCACGCTTATTTATCCAAACAGGTTTTTTTGTTTGTTTGCTTGCTTAATCTAAGCCATTTTCCCTGCAATTTAAGTTCTTTACTTCATGCTTTACGTAAGAGAGAAGAGCAGGGATTGTTTACCCTGAAGAAGAAAAGTCTTAGAGGAGACAGTATCAGTTTTTATCAGTACCTGATGGCAGAGAGTACAGAAGACAGGTCAGATTCTTCTCAGTGATATCTAGGGAGAGGTAATGAGCCCAAATCCAAGCACAGGAAAATCCACTAAAAGACAAGAAAAAAAGAATTACCCCTGGGACAGGCTCAAACTCTGGGACAGGCTGTGAGACCTGAGTCACCATCCTTGGAGATGCCCAAACCCCAACGAGACACAGTGCTGGGAAATGTGTTCCCCCCATCCCTGCCTGTGCAAGGGGTTGAAGCAGCTGATCTGCAGAAACCCTTTCCAATCTCAGCACTGCTGTGATTCAGTGATAGAGGACAAAGAAAACAGCTGGTTTTGTCTCTTTCGGAAATTCACATATATTTCAAGATAGTCTTATCTGTTTACTAGGCTTATTCTGGATTGATTCACATCATTCATGAAATGACCATATCAAACAGTATACAGTATTCCCACTGAGCTCTTAGTGGTAGTAAAGGATTCCTGCATAGGTCTCACATAGAGTGGTCCTGGCACTTGGTATAATTGGATTTTTTTTTTCAAATGGTTGTTGCTGTTGACTTATATTCATTTTGTGATCTAGGATTAACCCCAGAAATCCTGATTAACCAGTTGCTCCTGGTTCTATATTTAAACAGTCGATCACCCTTCTCTGAAAATTTTCTCTTGCCATTCACTTTATTAATTACAACACATTTCTTCAACTTGTCAAAGTAATGCAACATAAGGCTGATATCTAGCTTGCTCTCAGGCCCTCCTCACTAAGTTACTAAGTATAGTGGGTATTCCATCATTGGAACCATTACTACAGATCTGGAATAGCATTAAACTCAGGAGTTAGCCATTAGTAAACACTTTGCAAGATAAAATTTCCTGACTATTTCTGTATTTGCCTTAGAAGACCATAGAAAGACCATATTTTCTCAGATAATTATGAGAAAGTCACAAAGCACAGGCACAAAACTATATTCATGTCAATATATACCCTATCTTCTACTTCATTATTATCTCCAAGATTGCTAGACTGTCAGAATAGGAAAGATCACTGATTCGATCTTAAATTCACGTTAACTTCTACTTAGCTGTTCACCATCCTGTGGGCATTTGAAAGCTGACACTTCTTTTTATTCTCAGTTAAGAAATAACGCTGATCAGTTTGACTCCTGGATCTTCCTTCTTTTCCGTTCTCAAAGCCAAGGACTGAGGCACAGATTGAGCTATCCATATCAAGCCTTAACCCACTGACTTTGCAAACACTGGGAAAAGGATGGCAAATCAGAAGCCCAGACACAATTCCATTTTTATAGTGTATTAGCGAAGCCTATAGGGCCTTCCTGAATAAAATTAAATCTGCAGCAGCCCACATGCTACTGAGTAATATTATTCTGAGATAAACCTTACTCTAGGAAGGGTAGGAATACTTATTCAAGAGAAAAAAAAAACTCCTAGGAGAATGTGCAATTGTAAACGATTCAAAATTACTATTGCCTTGACTGTATCTCCAGAAGGACTGTAGATTCATAACAGTAGAAAACAAATGAACCAACAAAGAAAAACTCCTTCTTTAAATAAAGACTTGCAATTCTTTGTACCTCCTTTCACTCCCTAAGAGGAGGCAACTGCCTATGAATACTTTCTGGGGGTTTTTAATGTGTTGTTCAGCAATGTCTTTGACCTTTTCTCAGAATCATCTTCTGGTAAAGCTGAGTCATCTGTGTGGCGCTCAAATTCTTTGATTTATCACACACAACCCAGAATACTGTCTCTGGCTTTGTCACAGTTGCAGGGTTAAAGGTATTAAATTACCCTGCCATTACCTGCATGCAAATACAGCCGTAATCTCTTCCACCAGAGCACTTGGCTATACCTTTGTGCAGCAGGAAAATATTACTGTTAGTCATCTCTGTGGAGTCTGTGGAGGTATAGAGAAGTGAAGTATCTTATCCAAGGCCAGAAAGCTAGGACAAATATCCATTTTTTTTTCTTTTTTAATTTCATGTCTATCATTTATTGCTACATACCCAAATATACATATGACCTACATACCATTGCACAAGAAAAGCAAATCCAGCAAAAAAGCATTTTTAGCTTCTATATAGCAATGATCATCTATCCTAGTTATTCAAATATAGAACATTTAATCTCCCAGGAAAACAAAGTTCTTTTAATCTTCTGCTTTAGTCCTTTGAGAGTCATAAGAATTCTAATTACCAGTATGGTACTTAGCTGTGCAGCAAGTGCTTGAGGATTGCAAATTCTAGATGTGCCTTTTTTATCCACAAGCCACAGATGAAGGAAAAGCTGATAGTGGTTTTTGACCTAAATTATTCCCTAGCAGTCAGAGATTCTGCTCTTGGCAGAAAACGATTCAGTGCCTCTCTGAGAACTTTATATATCCCTAACCTTTTCCTAACAAAGAGCGACAGGTTTATCTGCAATATGAATGCAGCTTTAGGTGGAGGTTCTATCATCACAACTTCTTCTAGGGAGCAGCAGTTATGGCAGAGGGGGGTTTCTTAGGGCTCTGTGTGCCTGCTGGAATGTGTACTTTGGCTCTGTTAAAAATAACCACCTGGGCAGCCAACAGATCTATGTTGGCAAACCTGGTCTGATAGAGCAAGGCTTGCAGACTGATGACTGCTCTTACAGCTCCAGCTTAACTCCTCTGTCCAGGTGACATGACTTATGTCACGAGGAATCACTGTCCTGGTGACATCCTACATCGCCTCAATCTCAAGGTGCTCCTGCTCTGAGCATGGATGCACCCATGGGTGCATCTGCATTAGATGCATTGTATGCACTATGCTCCAGTTGCTAGCGGGTCTATAGGTCAAACCTGGGGTAAATCTGAAGCTGATCTCCTGAAACGTGCACAGTGCAGGACCCCCGGCACCAGCTGCAAACCCTGTGGTGCTGGCTGCTCGCTAAGGTAGACGTGGTTGTCATTAGTGTCTTCTTTACAATACAGCCACGATCGAACCCTGCTGTGCTCAGCACCTTGCGATGAAGTGAATAGTGCTGAGGAAATCCTGATGCCAGAAAACCAGGCTCCTTCTGCTCAGTAAGAACTTGGCAAGTTGACTGTGACTCTGCTTACAGTTACTTGGAGGCCAGTCTCACTAACATTATTTTCCTGGGTTATTCTGCCAGTGGATTAGTTCCCCAGTGCAGCTCACAAGAGGCACGGTGCTCCTGGCTATCCAGGAATAGAAACGCACAGCTGGCGAAGAGGAACTGATTTTTTAAGCTGGCTTTAGCAATATTGCTGCTGACTGACACAGCCTGTCAACCCAACTCTGTTCGCTGGAACATCTTTAGGGGTAAGGAGAGGGGAATTTGACCCCTAATTAATTTATAGCAGAAAGTTTTGCTATATCTGTGTAAATATATATGTTATTTTAAAAACACCTTAGTGATTGCATATAAAAAATGAGTCAGAATGATATGGAAATATTCCATATTGTAATATAACAACTGAATGAAGTACAAAAGTGTTTTCCCTCACAACTCAGTAATACTTAAGTCTTGGAGTGCTAAGATCACAGGCTTCCAAGCTGCCCGAAAATATCTCATTATTGTATATTCCACTTCTCAGACATCTCTTTCTGTTATTGCTTTTTTTTTTTTTAAATAAATATAAATCTTTGGAGTCGGACGAGACAATATGTCCTGGCTTTGTCCAGCATCCAGCAAAGTGTGGTCCTGATCCCTAACTACACTTCCCAGGAGGCACAGTAATGTAAACGAGGTATAATAAGGAAAATATACAATAAGGAGTGTTGTGAGAAAGGGCAGTGAGGAGGAAGCAATAAAAAGCAGAACAAGGAAGGCAGACCCTATATTTATTTCCCCTCAGGTTCCACTGAAGAGATTTCTGCACCAAATAACTAATACATTTTTCTTTTTCATAGCAGAGCCAAGAACAGGCTGAAAATTGGCAAAGAGGAGAGTGTAGCACTCCGCTTTGCTTCTCTTTGGGTGCTGCACTAATGGGTGCTTAGTCCCAGCACCACTCACCACACTCAGCTTCTGCTGTGCTGAGGAGGGAATCCACACATGGCTCTTTCGGGGAGCCCCTCGATCAAATTGCCTTAATGCTAAGCATCTGAACAGCCATATTCATAAATAAAAGATAGAGAGAACGATGCATTTCAAGGACAAAAACAGACTCCACGAACCCGTAATACTACAAAGATAACACACTTGGGGAAAAAAATGAGTCTGCTGTGCAGAAGATTCCCTTTGTGGTTTCTGGAAATTTCTGGCTAACGCTTTATTAGCCCTTAATCAACAGGAAGCCTGAAATGGGGCTTCAGAACAAAAAGCAGAATTTACTTGGCGAAGGACTTTCGGTTTCTGAAGTTGGTCTTCCTACAAACCTGTGAGAAAAGCAGTAGCCTTAAGTGATCAATCAAGAAAAATCTGCTGTAAATTATTTATGAGCTTTATTGAAATGAGTGACGACTAACCTGTTATTTATGATGGAGAAATATATGAAGGAAATCTGGCCTTGGCATTGGCTACTCTCATCACATATGAAATATCTGAAATTATATTGGTGCTCTTGTTGTTAAGAAAATCAACTGACATCATATGTATAAAATTTATTATACATTTTGCTGTTCAAATACCATCAGTCCCTCTGATAGTATAAAAAGTTTTTTAACAGATGAAAGCAGAACACAATAAAGCCAAATAATCACTGAATGAGCACTAGTTTGCTAGTCTGCAAAGTGAAATTTGTACTTGGAGGATACAAACAACGAAACCATAGGCAGGCAAAACAGTCTCATTTCTTTTTGCAAAGGGTCTCATTGATTTGATCTTAACAGTAAGTGCAAGAGAGAAAAATCAATACAGAACCCATAAAGCACAGGGTATATAAAGCACAGGGTATATTGCAGGCATTAGCCATACGCACACTGCTTTAAAAGGAAAATTACATTGTTGGCATGAGTCAAAGCTCAGCGAAGTCAACAGAAATATTCCCATTGGCAACTAAAAAGTTATCAAGAGGAAGAAGGAAATACCAGAGTCCTTCTTCCTCTGGAAATAACAACTACAGCTGCCATATGAAAATGTTATTCCAGTGGAGAGTGAAAGATATATTCAGAAAAAAATATTCAAGCTAAACTAGTTTCCAAACTTTTGGAGAAAGTTTTTCATATTGATGTCAAAAGCTAATATTTATACCTGTAGTTTTAAATTTTCTACAAAACACAAAATTCTTGTAAAAAAAATCTTGTAAAATGTAAAATGCAGACAGAGTTCTAAATATCAAGAAAAAAGAAAATGAACATTCACAGGGGCTTCAAAAGTATTTTGGTGGTAACCAGTGGCTGCTGCAAACGAATCTGTTCATCATCTAATCAATCTGCCAAGCAGAAGAGCCTCCTCTCTCACTTTTATTCTGAAGAGGTTACTGCTAATGGCAGATTTGCAGAGCATCAGTTTAGGGCATAACATAATTTCTAAAAAAATACACTAAAAATCAATAAAATATTTCAGCAGAAGAAAGTCATTTAAGAGCCCTTCCTGCACCACAGTTTGTTAAGCATCTTACATGGCTGGGGAGCTGCCATATCAGATTAGTGGTGGTTAAAGATTAAGCAAATTAAAAAATCTGCTTGGGATACTGTAAGCCCTCACCCATGGATGGGTTTTTTTTTAAGAGAGTATCTAAGCATCATGGATTTATTACTCAAAATTGAAAGGATGAAGCTCAGCTAGAATAAAAGCTAATGAGAGGTGGGAGGGTAAAAAGAAGGTCCAAGAAAGCTTCTGTTCCTACTTTGGTAGCAAAAGAGATGGCCACAGAAAACACGAACCTGCTGCTGAAAGTAAGGGCGGCCTTGGGATCAAAGGCATCATTCAGTGCCTTTTTTACCTCTCTTTTTATGAGATGTCTCACTTAGGAACTAGTATCTTTGATTACAATGGAGGTGAGACCTCAGCATGAAAATATCATACAAGCAGGTAGGAGTGCCTCAAATACGTCCTAGGCAACCTCATCTGCCAAGAGGATTGGACTGATGTTCACCTGAAAGTCCGCAAGAGCGAGAAAGCCTCTCAAAATAGATGAACAAAATGTCCTAGTGCTTCTTAATCACTGAAATTGCTAAATAAAGATCCTCCCATTCTTTCACACTGATATTTTCAACACCAATATTATTCATCTCAGAAAGAGTTGCATATTTTTCCATTCCCTCCAGTCAAATGAACTTCCAAGGACGCACTGTTATTAAATCAGATTAGATCATTTCCCATTAATCAACATTTACATTTGAATCAGGCTGCAGGTGATCAGGTAACACTGTGAGAGAGAATGACTAATTGTCAGTCCACACATTTCCTTCCCATTAGCTTTTGTCAATGAATTGCAAAAATGCAAAAATTCTTTTTCTTTCTTTTTTTTTTTTTTTCCTTAATGAAAGCTGACAGGATCATAAAACATCTTCCCAGTTGTGAAAGGAAGACACTGCATGACAACAGAACAGAACACGGCTCAAGGGGGAAAAATACCCTGATCCAATGGAGAACAAGGGCAAAACAAAGTCTATCCTTGAATGACTGCAGGGAGCTCTGAACGATTTCAATGGCAACATTATGCACTGCACCACATCACTAAACTGCTTGGCAAATGTGTGCAGAAGGAAGAGAATGCTGCGAACTGCGGCTAAAATATTTAGCACATGATAAGTTTGGGCTACCAAGAAACTTAGGAAAGGGATGAGAGGAAAACTAAAGGGTTTTGTTTTGAGCCCCTGAGTATTCAGTTCTAGTCTTACACCAGTTCAGTTCTGAGGCATGTGCTCATCTTAAAAGATATCTATGTCCAATTGAATATATTTAATGTATATATCAGAAGTCAAGTATAAGCTTAAATGTCTTTCAAGATGGGACGCTCAGCACCTTCCAAAATCAGGATCTTGCCTAGTCTTGAATGTGAACATTCAAAAAAAGAGCTTTTTCACTTTGATATGTAGCACTAATAACAAGTATACTTCAGCAATACATTAATGTAGAAATACTCCCTCGGATAGAAAACAATCCTCTCAAAGAACGGTTTGAAAGCAGTGCTGCTCGATGATAAGTAGGTTAATGATGATTGCTCTATCTTTTTATCAGGCAGTTGAAGAGGCTCTCCTTCCCTGTGGTCCATCCCCTTCCATCAGTAAATCCTCTCTGCTAAAATATGTCCAAAAAGTCCACTTGATTTGCCATCAGAGAGGGGAAGCAGAAACCTCTGGCAGGGGAAGGAAAATCAGCCACTGGCCGAATGGACGTTTTGGGAAGCTCAGCCCTCAGTTGCTCATTCCCATTCCTGCTCCACTGCTGTGAGGAATAGCTCAGCAGCTACTGATGCAGCAGTCACTCTTACCTGAGCACGTGGAATCCGTAGCAGGGAGCAGGGCATCGTTTTTATTGTCATATCCAAATAGATTATTATTACAGGACAAAATTAATTATCTTACTTAAAAGTCTCTACAGGCTTCTCATATAATTAATTCAAAATATGTGTAAAAGGCAAGAGTCACATGTAAAAGTCAAAAGCTTACATTTTCATCAAAAAATGAGGAAAGAGTAAGACTAGATATGAGCTTTATTTACACTGCCTAGAACACCACAAGGAAATATTTCAGGCACACAAGGGTGTACATAGAGCACCTAGAGGCTCCATTACCATATGAGCAGTGATCTGTTTGATGCTTTGTAACGCACA
The DNA here is from genome assembly GCA_032273925.1 of Rhynchotus rufescens. Lineage (NCBI taxonomy): Eukaryota > Metazoa > Chordata > Aves > Tinamiformes > Tinamidae > Rhynchotus > Rhynchotus rufescens. The sequence goes on from JAVCKT010034898.1 coordinate 7,990, forward strand.
CTATGCAGCTATAGCCCATATGTTTTTCCCCATACAGCCTGCTTTTTTATAGAAGTATCTATACTCCTTGCACTGCAGCATGACAGAAAGCCAGGCAGGGACAAGCAACTATCCACGGCCTAGATTCTAGGAACTTAGAGGAGCTTATAGATCTGCTTTGAGGATAAGACAGCAGGACATAGCTGGGATGGTTTCTATGTACAGGCTGCATTTTTTTTTCCTGTTTCTCTTGCAAGTGTCAGTGCAGATCATTCAAACTGACACCAGCTCTGTGTATAAGCATATCCTTCTAGAGATCCAGAGGAGCCTAGTAGATGACATTTACACGCTCTTTACAGGGAAATAAAATCAAACTTGTCATTAGTGGAGCGATTCCATTATACAAAAGAGGACAACTCAAATTTCCATTAGCTTAGATTGAAAACTATCTCTTTCTCCACCCATTTTTCCTACAAACTTCACAGTTGTTCTTCCTCCCATGAGTCCCCTTTAACCCCACACATCTCTCCTATTTTCCCTTACACTTTTCTTCCTGCTTTACGAAGTCATTTGTTTGCCCTAAAACTTTCAAAAGCTCCTAAGCATGTCTCCTGAGACGCTGCTGCTGGGAGAAACCCAATACGCTAAAGAATAAGTTTCTAGTGTTCATAAGCATGGGAATAATTTTAAATCGCACTTGCATAAATTAATAGTAAAGAAGAATCATAACAATTAAAAATAAGTAATCTAAGTCATTTCATTGAGGTCAGCTTTCTTCCATTCTGATTTTCAGTGGGTCCCCTCTGAAATGATACTTTCTCAATTATGAGCAATCCTCCATTTCCTCTGAACATTCTTCTCTTCATCTCCCAAAATAACCTCAGTGTCCTTGCTATGTCCCCAGGAGAGCCATCTCCTCTCCCTTCCGAGTCCCTTCCTGTGTACCCAGACTGTAGCACTGGCATTAGACTTGTTAAGGCCATGGGCAGGAGACGCAACAACTTCCTGTCCCACCTGCACATTAGGTGATCTGTTCTGCCGCAGCCCAGCTAGTCAACAAGCAATTGACCCAATTAGCCATGCTGAAAATCAGCTCCACTATTTCTACCACCATTTCCTTGGATTGTACCCAAGTTGCTGAGAATTAACTTCCCAAGAAACCTTCTCATCTCCCACCAGTGAGAAACAGCCTCCAAGCACTCAAATCAGGCGTCACACATTTCCTTGTGAAAATGGGAATGCTGTAGCTACCACCACCAAGAATATCCTGTAGTTGTCAGCTGCTGGCTTCCCTGCAGGATCAGAGCAGCTTCTCTCTAGCACAAGTTCCAGCGAGGTTTCTTCCGAGCTAAGCAGCTGAACAACCTCAAAGGCTCTTGCTGCTCCGCACCCTTTCCTTTTCAGGCAGCTAAACCCACCGGACACAGCTTGGTCTGAAGGACATCTGTGTCTCTAACTGAAAGTTCCTGATGTGACATCTCCTGCTGCAATTGCAGCTCTGCTACTTGTTGATCCTGTATGAAATTTCACAAGACCTTCTCTTCCTGGTTAGGCTTCATTTTCTTTGGGCATTAATGCATTTTGCTTCAAGTGAGAAAGCTGACAGCATTGCTGTGCTTTGCTAGGGAAGCCGCCTGCACCCTTCTACTTTTGTAAGGGTCTTTGTGCACCTGCCTGAATACCACCCCTTCCTAATAATTTTATCCTTTATTTCATTTACTTGAAACGTACTTTTAACTCTAAGCCCTGCAAAATAATAAAGCAAAAAATACAATAAGGCATACCTAATACTTATGATATTCTTTCCTCATTTGCACAAATTCACTTTAGATTTTGCTACAATTAACTTTTCTTTTTTCCTGACTTCTGATCTCATTTTTCCTATTTCAAGGAAGTATTCATTTTAAAGAAATGTTATAAAGAGCCTGGGTGCTTCTTAAAACCTTCCTTGCATTACTCAGGCAGGATAAAATGTCAGATCCTGGTAATCAGGGTCCAAATTAAACAGTACCTGTAGAAGGTCAGAAGAGCTGGCTTCTTTACCAGCCATATCTGTCTCCCATGACTTTAAAAAGAGTGTCAGAAGAGAGGCACACCACATACTAAAAACAGGATAGTGGAAGTCCATATTAGTGAGGTGATATTTTTGAAAGGTACGTTGGAATAACCATTTTTCTATGGGTTAGATTAGAATAAGTATATAAAATAAGGAGATGTATTTTTCCCCTATAAACTGTAAAACCATCTCCACTTGACACGATGCAGAAGAAGATTTGATAACAAACAAAAACCTGATCCTGCTGCCAATATTGTTCAGACATCAGAAATATTTTCTCACTCTTTCAAACCTACTCACAGCTGCATTGGCTCTATGTCCTAAACTGAGCTCTGCTCAGATTGAAGGATGGAATAAAAAATAGGGCAGTCTATGATTTCTGGGAATTCAGATTGCAGACTGCAGATTGCAGGCAAAATATACAGATGATTAGAGAAGAACAGAAAAAAAAATGATCAGACAAGAGGAGGAATTTGGAAAAATGAAGAATTAAGAGAATAAAATGAAGAAAACTTACACAAGAGCAAATAAAGTAAAGCTAAGAATATATTTTGGAGAAACATTCAGCAGCTGTGGGTTTCCCTATCATAAATATAAAAGCATAATATACCCTTATGTATAAAGAAACTGCAATAGTTTCTAAATAAGCTGCACATAGGAGAAATAGAAGCACAGGTGAAAAGCAGAGGGGTTTGAGGAGAAGAATCTCAATGAAACATAAAGCCTTCACCTCTTGTGATTTTAAATTCTCTCAATTACCCCTAATAAGAGTTCTACAGTATATTTTTGTACAGTGTATGTACAGAGTATTTTTTTCATCTTGTGTTCATAGGACTTGTTAGTCAATGTATTTTTTTCTTTTGATTTGTATTCTAAAGCTTCAGGAGGGGCAATGAACTTGATGTTAAGCCTGCGATTTGACTGTAACATTACTAACGCTCTGCTAAAACAATTTTACCTTGCGTTAGATACTGTTTCTGCACATCCTGCACACGTTACTGACACCTCTGTCTATTCAATTCTCTCTGATTTTTAAAGGTATCTGTAAAGACAACTGGCAGAATGAAGAATAAAAGCAAAGCTGTTTGGCAAGTTTCATTTTAAGTCTGTGGTACATCCTATTTATTATAACAGGATTAATTACGTTACTTAACAGGGATGGAGTTAAGCGTACAATAACTGCTAAGCAAATGTTGAATGCAGCGAGCAGTGCACGCGAATTCATGTTTCCTGGGATGCCGAATTGCTGCTTAAGCCCCTCTCTTGCCTGGACCTGCCAGAGGGACCGAGTTACTCACGTGAACCGTGCGTGGCTCTGCTGCTGCGCACAGGAACGGGCTGCTGCTCGGGAGCCGCCGGGCGCTTCAGAACCGGCACCTGCTGCCAGGGAAGGACTGAGGGCCCCTTTACACCCCGGCCACGGGAAACGCAGGAGCCCCGGAGCGAACTGCCAGCCCAAGGAGGGCTCTTCCATCCGCAGCCCCACTACTATTTTATTTTTACTTTACCATCCCCGCCCAAGCAAGGGCATCAGAGAGCTCAGATCCCATTAATAGCATTTTTAAAAGAGAAAAAAAAAACAGGCTTTTTACATATAAAGCTATAAAGCCTGGAGAGAAAAAAAAAAAAAAAAAAAAAAAAAAAAACTAATTTTTAA
>JAVCKT010034900.1:0-19722 GCA_032273925.1 Rhynchotus rufescens
AAAAAAAAAAAAAAAAAAAAAAAAAAAAAAATCACGAGAATATTTGTATCTCTGATTTCCTGAATTTTCTTTTGCCTCTGGCAATTTGGTTGTCACCTTTTAAATTCACTTCTCCATCACAACTTCGTCCCAAAATAAACAATCTGACCTTTCTGCTCATCCAGAGATTTTTGAAACATGAAACCGCTGCATAAAGGCGATTTACTTGTCCACCTGACTAGTTTGTGTATAAAGTATTCATTGCAAAGAGATTGCATAGCGTGTAGCATTGTTTTATTAAACATTTAAAAATATTGATGCCTGAGAACTGATGTAAGAGAGCTCTAAATTTAGTTGTTCTGACAGTTCTTCCTTCCATAGTGACAGCTTTATTTCAGTTGCTGCATATAGGTTTGAAAGTTTACAAAAAAAGTTTAAAAGATGCCGATAATGCTTTGGTTTTCTGAGTAGTAATAGGGGAAAACAGCACTCTTAGAAAGAGGATTAGCAATTCTTGCCTAGTAAGTCTGCTTTGTTTGTCCAAAGACTTGGGCGCTTAACTGTTTCATGGGGAGAAATGACTGCTTGGAAATCATTTGTCGTGTCCATGTACAGTTTTACAGTTTTTTTGGACTTAGAGCTGGTTGGATTATCGTTATGCATTTTTCATTGTTACTCTGAAATTTGCCTCATTTAGAAAATAAGTTACCTGGAAATCAATATAAAGATTGCAAGGAGAAGATCTCGGAGGTTAGGAAATGCTGGAGCTACAGTTGCCAGAATTATGATGGGGGTCCCTGACTGAATTGTTCTGCAAGAATTATTTTAATAAGCGTTGCTTCCATAAGCCCATTCACAGAGTTGTAAAGGTTGATTGAAAAACACAGCAGTGCCGTATTCATTTCACTGTAGAGTAGTGCATATTAGAAACAAGGTCTAATTGGTAAAGGTCTTTGCAAGGAAGGTCTGTAGGACCTTCTCAAGCTGTAGAACATTACAAGTCTGGAGGGCTTACTTGTCACATTGCAGTGGAGGGTTTAATGTTTTTATCACCTAACCCCTTTAATCCTCTTTATTTTGTAAAGATAAGCTATTATCTAACTGTCAGAAGCCTAGAATTGTGGCATGTTTGTTTGCTGACAAGTTGGTTCAGTACAACCATTTTCCTACTCATTTCATTGCTTCTTTCAAACAAATTTTCCTTTCTTGCTCCTCTTTATCAGTCCTTTCTCTTTTGCAGCTCCTCAGCTCTCGTGCTGCCTATTCCCAGATGACTGTTCTGCTCTCATGATAAGTGTTAGCTTGAGTGTATAACAGAAAGCTGAAATACTCTTAGGTACTTTTGCTGTGTATGTCACCGGCCTTCTCTGCTGTCCTGTTGCTCTTCACACCAGAGCTACAGAGTTGGCCCGTGACGTGACAGCTCGCTCGGAAACAGAGTGTTTGCCAAATTCAGTCTGTTGTAGGGGAATTTCTACCATTTTTATAATGTTGAAATGGGCCGCGAAAGTTCCTGTGTGATGTCTTTACCTCAGTTCCCACCACTGTCCGTGCAACACACTGAGATCCTTCAGGCACTTGTATTTGGGGTGGAATTGGGCTGCTCAGGATGGAGAGATTTAGAGGCTCAGCTTCTATAGTGAAAGAGGAGCAGAAAAGGATAAGCACAAAAGTGAAAAGTTTTGATTTTCATCATATTTAGGCATGGACGTGAGTTCATCCAACAAGCATGATTATAGATTGGTAACTGATGGGCCAACTGCATTATTCATTATGGTTCAGATTGAAATGAAATCATAGAGGGCAATTTTCCATCTCATACGTCAAGGTCAGATGAGGGTATTTATTATTCCTTCTCTGTTTATCTAGGAATGCAAATTGAATTTGGTGATTCAAATTGATGAAACGTTAGAAATATAAAACTCATCAGAACTGACATGAAGAGAAATTACTGGGGAAAGCTGGCCAGTGGCTTCACCATCCCATTACCGGCCTCTCCCTTGATTAGTAATTATTTCAATCTTCGAGTTTTTTCATTCTCAGTTTTGTTTCAGTTGTTGTGAATTTTGTTTTCAAAGAAAAAAATGTAATAACACTTCAAGGCAGTTAGAATTTGAATTAGATGATGTAAATAAAGCCAGCTGCAAAGAGGATGTTTGGATCCTGGATGGAGAAGAGGTTTTCTTCCAAACTTCTTCCTTGCTTCCCCCTCCCATCCTGTTGCAACCTCCTTTGCTCCTGTTTGCTGAGGATTTCAGGAATTTTGCTGACTGTTCAAAGCAGGAGCAGAATTGGGAAGTATCATTTGTCCCCTCTGGGGGCTGAAGCTCCCTCTATTCCTTATCGACATGTTATATTCCATGATTCCAGATATTCCATCCCTAACCCTCTGCAATCTGCACTGACTGACTTGGTGACTGTCTTTGCTCAGTTGGGTTCATCAGTCCCTGGGGATAAGGCCCATCTTGGCTTGTGTCCTCTTCTCTGCAGAGCTGGCAAGGGCACTGCTTTTTTACCTTGAAAGGTAAGGATTATTCTTATCTGGAAGTGGAGGCGGAAAATCCCACCAGGAATGCTCTTTCAAAGGAGGCTGTCTGCCGTGGTTGCCAAATGCAAAAATGTGATATAGAGATGGATGGTGCATGGTGTCCTGGCTAGATGTTATTGCTAATAATTGTGGAGAACTTGTTTTTAACTCCTGCTTTTTAATTAGGTTTTCCTGGGAATGTTCAGGCATTGCTTCTTTATGATGAACTTCAATGGGAATCAGTTTGGGTCAAGGTGCAAGAGCTCCCCACCTGTTGCTGGCTCTGAATAGAAGCCAGGAGTATTTGGCCATGCAAAAATTCTTTATAGACTTGTCCTTATAAACCAGTATAAATCACTCGGTGTGCTTGGTTATCAGCTACCTTTTCCAGCCAGTTTTGCTTAAGACCTCAGTAGTATCAAGTGAGGAAACATCCAACAGCCAGTGGAGGTCCCATGGTTCTCAAATCCATTTATGCAGCAAATAAAACCTTTCCTCATCTTCAGGGCAAGCTGTGGCCTCATGAGCACCTTGGGTTTGGAGGCTTAGGGAAAGGACGCAAATGCCTGTGCTTTTCTCACCCTTGCTTCCCCAAAGTCAGAGATGGATGAGTCCAGTAAGCTGCTTGTTTCAACTTAAAACACACCAGAAAAGTTTCCCATTTATTCTCACGCTAAGACCTTGCTTTCCTTCCCACCTTGATGATGAATGTGGAGAGTCTATTTGTTAGCATGACAGCAAGTCTCATGTCTAGTGGTTTAAGCACCCAAAACCTCACTGTCTTTTCCTTGCTTGTGGGTTATTTTTTTGTTTGTTTGTTTTTATTTATTTATTTTACGATATTCCTCTGCTTCACATTACCAGCATGTTCTTTTAGTGGTCTCTACTGAGTCGTTGCAGACCATGAAGTTGGAGGCCCTGCAGCACGTGGCCTGGCCTCGCGCTGGAAGGAAGGAGAGGTCTCGGTTGAATTTACTCGAGTAAATCATAACTGCTGCCAGTAAATTAAAGCTATGGTACCAGTGCTGGGACATAAAATTTCTGTGTTATTTCTATACTGTAACTGTTCATTTTGAAGATACTAAAATTTCTGAGTCTGATATTTATGCTGCTGGTTAGGGAGTAAAATTAAATACTGTCTCCAAGATAAAACATATTGTCGGCGTAGCAATAAAGCTCTGAACATCTGTCTGCTTCTTTTCCATTTCATCTAGCCGTACCAGCAAAATAATTCGCTTTATGTTATTTCCTTATTGCAAATTCAGTATGATTCAAGACTCCCTGGTACGTAGAACAGCAACGTGACAAATGAGCTGCTTATTTTTGAATGATTTGCGATTTAGGGAAACCTGATCATGGTGAGTTATATAAAAGTCTTTGAGAAATTGCAAAGTGTGGACCAAGGGAAAGTTTGCAAAGATTTGCTGAAGAGTTGAGAAAATAAATAGCTAGAAAAAAAGCTTGTTTTCCTGCTGATTCTCTGTAGACTATTTCATGTAGTATTTTTTATTATAATCTATTAAGAATTGCTCCTAAATCAGGCATAGGTGGATCTTTGAAATGAAATATAGTCTGTGTGGTAACTTGCAGTAAAGATGGTAATATTTGGTATTGCTGTTGCTGCTGCTGCTCAATGCAATAACCAAATAACAGGTAAAGTGGCAGTATTAGCCTGCAAAGTTTCCACTTGTGACCCTGCAGCAATAGCACCTCTACCTTGGTCTTGGAAGCTGGAAAGCTGGTACTGCTATTTTTGGTTTACTTTCCTAAATTTACAAAATCAAGGTAACTTCTTGAACAGTATGTTGATAGATTTTTCTTTTTCTTCTTTTCTTTCCTTTTCTTTCTCTTTACTTTCCTCTTGTCTTTTCAGAAATATCTTTTTTCCCCATTTTTTCCTTAGTAACAAAAGATGAAATTTTTTCTGTTTTGCCCACCTCACCTTTTCTTTTTTTCTGACCAGTCTATTTTTAATTCTTTTTGTCTTAGTATTTCTGTGTTCTTTCCCTTCTGTTCCTCCTTTTAATTCCTACTCCGAGGTGTAACGGGGTGGTTATTCCCATCATGGCAGTTTAAGCGAAGCCTGGGAGGGAGGGAGGCACTGGGTTTGTGGTGGACACTGGAGGCTGGAGGGGCTTCTTGAGGCAGGTCATGGATGAGGATTCCCTGCTGCTGTCAGCTGGGCAGTGTGAAAACACCACGGAGTTATCCAGTTGCTTTTTGTGCCTCAGTTGCTATTTATGCGGCCTCATACAACTGAAGGGACAGAACAAGTAATAAAACATTTGTTTTATGGATCATTTAAAGGAAAATAAAAGCTGTCAGCTGCTTTTGTAATTTTTCTTGAAGGAGATTATTAAAATGTATCTTACAGCTTCAGTATTCACTGTCTGTCGTCATTGTTCTCCGTCTTTCAAAGAACATTCTGGAAAATGAAGTTTATCATTAAGATTACATTGAATTGGATTACAGACGAGAAGAGCAAAAATGTGAAGGATCTGAACAGCTCAGAGCAGAGAGACGTGGGCATCTCGCTCCCCCGGACAGGGAGCGGGAGCTCTAATAGCCTGATAAACAGAAATGACTTTTTCTCTTTCAGGCTTAAAGGTTTACTTTGAACTTGTAAAGATTTTTTAAAATGCCAATTCTCTGAGCTTATGTTGAACTGAGAACTTAGGGTCTAATTTCCCATCACTTTATTTATTTTTCTGTTTGGTTTGAGTGAGCAATTACTGTTGAAAAGCCGTAGGTGTCATCGGTGCATGGGAGAAGTGCCCCCTTCTAACACAGCAATATTTGCTGCTAGGTACCTGCTTTCAAACCCTATTTTGTGTCACCGAGGAACTTAACTTTTTTTTCCCCCTTAGAGCTTCTGTTTATGTTGTTTGGTGCAGTTTCTGGAATCGGCCTTTCCTAAAAGGGGAAGAAAGGATCTTGATAATTTGCTTTGGCATGGTGTGGAGAGTTGCAAGGAGGTTGAATTTCACACTCTTTATAGCAAAGAAAACCAAGAAAAGGCTCAGTGCAGGGAGGTTAAGCATTGTCATTGCTTTCATAGTTATCTCCAGCATTTAAGTTTTATCAGCATTAATATCACATTTGTTTTGTAGCTGCAAGTATAATTGGGCCTGTAGCATTTTGCTTCCAAACAGCACTGAATGACTGAAGAAATTACCCTTTTGTCTCCCTTTTCTAAACTTTTCTCATGTTCAGCACGTGTTCCCAGGCAGTTTGAAAAGTGAGTATATGGCTCAATATCTGTGCTTTCCATGAGTCGTGACTCAAATACTTTATTTTAAGAAGGGAACCTAGCACATAGCCCGTTTTTCATTTTGAATATCAGCTCAGGCGTAAGCTCTCAATGTACTCAGAATTTATGGAAATAGGTCACAATATTGGGAGATTAGGAAAAAGAACCCTCCATCGTCCTAGCAAAATGTTTTGCAATAGTCAAATGCAGATTCTGGCTGTTTTGTAGTGTTTAATCCTATGCTTGCGTGTCTGGCTTCTGTTCTGACTCTAATTGGGAAGAAATTTCTTTGACAGAACAAATGCTATAAGGTTTCTATACTGTGACTATCACAATAGAGTTCATGGAGTTTTGTACTTAATTTACCCTTTGCATGGGAAAAAATATGTCGTTGAATAAACTTATAATTTTGTGGTGGTCCAATACTCAGTGATTCTGTACTGCAAAATTAGCAAGCTGGCCCATCTCCTTGGGCTGCTTCGACATGAAGTCTGTCCCAGAGAAAGGAGGATGAGCTTTTTAATCGAGGCATTGAGGAACATGGTGTGATGAATCTTGCAGTTGCATTTTATGGTATCACCCAAGTCTTTATTTAGTATTTAGTATTTAGTTACATGTGCTTGTGATACTTGGTTATACTGTATAATTCCATCTTGGATTCTACAGGATGAGGGGTCTGGATTGGCCATTTGCCCTTCTTGGACGTTAGCTTCTAGGGAAAAAAGTGCGTGTGCGTGTGTTATATATATATTTCTCCTGTAGAATCCAACAAGAATTGATTGTCTTGTATGCTGTGGAATCCTTGTATTGCCAAGTAAGGGAAAGACCAGTCTTTTCTCATACTTAATTTAGGGTGATTTAGGGAGGCTGTGATGGAGAAGGGAGCATTCAGCATCTCTCATGCTCTCTCTCCACGAATACTGTTCTTGGGCAGAGCTTCCTTTTGTAACTGATTGATTAGAACAGAACCGAGGAAATAGTGGTGCTCTAGGAATTACATTATCCATTTTCTAATGCAGATATAAAGCCCTCTTGATGAACTTTCCCACCTGAATACAACAATGAAGAGCCTATTTCACAGTCCCTGATTATTAAATTGGTCTGTGAATGGTTCCAAATTGAAATGAAGCTTTCTACTGGCTTCTAATTCATCTGATGCTTTAAAGTGCATATTTGCCTTCAAAGCAGAGGAGTCTCAGGTAGGGAAACAGCTGCTTGGGAATTTTGGTGAATTCCTACATAAATTTCATGAAACATACGCTTTGGGAACCTGGCAGCGTAAGATATACATAATTTAGGCTAACAATATCTTTTAAAACAGTGTTCATTTTTTGATCTGTGTAGACAGTACCTGGAAAACTGTGGTTTTATTTAACCACGTTTTTATTTATTTCCTTTTATTTATAACAATAAACAGTGCCCCTCTGAAATTCTCCTAAATTTTCCAATGTGATTCTTGCCTTCAAAAAAAACAAAGATCTTTTGTTTAAGAGTAAGCTGGAGATGTTCGTTTTAATATTTCTAATTTGCTTGAAGATTTTTGACTTGCACACAATACTTCCCACGTCCTGCTTGCTCTTTCAGTCCTTGCACTTTGTACCTCTTTGCAGCCGTGGGTGAATTTGCAACACACTAACTGCGAAGTGCCGGCTGTCAGACGAGTTATTTCCCTTTGCCTCGCTGCCCGCGTGCGTGACTGTCCTATTTGATACCTGGTGGGTGACTTGGGACAGCTGTCCATAAGTGTCCAGCCTGTGTGCATGGAGAACATCTCCAAGAACATGTGGAGCGACGTCCTTCTCCGTGTCACGCTGCACAGAGGGCTGAGAAGGGGGACTGAGCTCTGCTGCCTTAATTGAGAGTCCTGTCCACATGGCAAAATAAGTGCTAATTGCCTGGCCTCACAAGGCATTTCTCTTCCAATAGAGGTTGCTGGCAAGAGCAATGTGCAGGTGGTGGCTATAATTACTAGCTGAGTATTATCTGTCTGTCAAAGCAAATCATATTAAAGCTCCGTTTTGCTTCTACTTTGTTAGAAAAAGATGAAAAGATACAGTAGTACCTGAGATATTGCGCTGTTTGTTGAAAATGAGGCATCTTCTCAGAAGTAAATTGGCTTATTTTGATATATATACGTAATTATTTACGTGCCTTGTATATGTGAGATTCCAGTAATTGCTTTGTGCAGAATGAGGAGACTGTCACGGGGATGGTTTTTCTAAGAAAAGCCGAGAGTGAGAGCGCAGTTATGGGGGTACCAGTGATAGAGATCAAGTGGCCTCAGCCCCTGCCCAGGTGCTGCTGCTGCTCCTCTCAGGTGTTTCCACTTTGTCTGAGTTGTGGCGATGATTTCAGCAGCCTCTCTTGTCTTCCTTAGTGCCAGAACCCTGGAGAAGGCCCGGCAGCAGCTGCAGGAGGAAGTGCTGCGGGTCCAGAGTCAGCTGCTGGACGAGAAGAAGAAGCGTGAGCACCACGAAGCGCTGGTCAGGCGGCTGCAGAAGCGCGTGCTGCTGCTCACCAAGGTGAGTTCTGGATGGCATCGGGCAAGGCCCGTGTCCCTGCGCCTTTCCTGCCCTTACTGGTTGTTCTTTGCCCACCTCGGCAGCCGACCCGGCCCCGTTGTGCTGTGCTGTGTGCGTGGCAGCGCTGCAGTGGTGATGGTCACGTCAAAAATGTCCTAGGACGTTGCAGGGCTTTGCCAGCGCGTGCCTCATTCCAGCTCCTCCTGTGTTGCTGATGGGTGACTTGGTCTCCTGTTGGCATTTGTGCGAGGGCAGAGAATTGAATCCAGTCGCTGGACTGTTTTGAGGTGCTGAGGGGAATTTGTAATGGCTCCGGCTGCCTCACCCCCTTTCCAGATGAGAAGGAAGTGGCTGCTCCTTGTCGACTCTTCCTGTGGAAAAAATGATTTACAAAGCGTAAGAGAATCTCCTCTTGCACTGAAAGTCTGTTGGATTGTAATGGCAGGCACTAGACCAGTAAATTGAAAATACATTTTAGGATGCTCTCTATAGGACATTTCAAAGAATTCTGCATTATCCTATATCAGATATGCTTCCGCGATGAAATTCTATACAATAATTCAGAGGAGTCTGTAGAGCATTGAAAAGTTTATATTAAATTCTCAGAGCATCCTGTTCCCAAAGGGAGTAGTAATTCTCTCTAGTCAGAAGAATATGTACTTCACCATCAAAAAGTACTTGCTGCAAAACTTCACTGCTCTGAGCCATCTCCTTGGCATCAGAGAGCTGCTCCTGTAGGAGAATGTGTCTCTGTGTATGGATTCAGGCTGGATGGCTGGAATGAGAGAGGCAGCAGGGGAAGGACCTGGGGCTGTAGCTGAGCTTGGTGCAGGGAAGCTGGGCACTGTGCCGGGAGGAAGAAGCTGGTCTGGCTTTCCCAGACAAATGAGTTATTTGGCTCAAGTGCTTGGTCAGAATAGTCCTTGCTGACACGATGGGGGTGTCTGAGCAAGAGGGAGAGGAGCTCTTTTCCTGCTAGGGCTTTAGGCTTTCGTTTTCAGCACCAGCTGAAGTGTTTTGTTTGCACGTAGCCCTGCGTGGTTGTGCATCAGCACAGAGCCGGCGACCCTGCTGAGCTTGAAACTGCTGTTGCAGGAGGGGCTGTTTCAGATCTTCTGCCTGGGCACTTTGGTGCCAGGAAGGGTCACAGAACTACGGAGGGGAAAGAAACACCGTCTGTTTTCTCAAAGCACAGGGACAGGTGCTGCTTTTTGAGCAGGTGGCCTCAACTCCTTGTTTTGGAAATAGGAAAGAAACTTATTCTCCTCAGTCTTACCCCAGGCACGCAGTCAGCCCTCCATACTGTCTAGTTTGCTACTGGCTTGCCTGGATAGAACTCAGCACCTGATGAAAATCCTTCCTTGCATAACCCTGTCAGCTGTCTAATGCTGTCCTGGACACTTGAGCCCCAAAGAGAGCTACTCAGACAGCTTCTCAAATATTCCATTATTCCATTTATTAAGCTATTTCCAGTCCTCAGCAGAAACATGTTTGTCATAGAGCACAAATGTCATTACATTTCCTTAAGTACTGGGAGAAGAGACTACGGGGCTTTGTCATGAGGTGAACTGTACTCTATAAAGAAAGATTAAAACCCTTAATTGCTTACTGTCCCATTCATCCCCCTGAATACAGGAAAATTTTGAGGTGTTCTTCATAAGACCATAGCAAATAAGCTTCTGTTTTAACACTGGAAGTTTTCAGTGAGCTGCAAAGTTCCTCATCTGACCTGTTTTAAAGGAATAAGAAAATCTTCGTCTCTGGAAAAACAGTATATTTTAACTAGGGAGTTCTAAGGGTGCTTTGTGAAGAAGTTCACGTATTAGGGTACTTGGGTATTCTGTCTTTGGCACTGTTTCTCCCACTGGTTGCTCTTCTCATGCAAAATCAGACGAAAGAATTTCAATTAATTAAAACAGTGTGATATTATGATTTAAAATGAGATTGTGCAAATATATTGCCTGTTGAAAATAATTATTTTACATTGAAAGCATATCACCTAGAATGGTATTTAATCATCCAATTAGTGGCATCAGTAGTAGACTGTGCTTCTGTATGTAAGTGGAGAATAGAAAAGATGAGCTGTCTCTGTTGAATCTTTTTGTCTTGTTAAATAGCACTGTGAAAATCTAATTTGGGGAAGGTTTCTGTATGATTGAATCCCTATTGCTTCTGATAGTGATTGTTGCATTTGCCCACATTTGACCCTCTTGTAGGGCAATGAATCTCATCCCTTATGCTACACGGATGGGCATTGCGAGACTTTAGACAAGTTTAACAGTGTAAAGTTAGTGCAGTGACAACTACCCTTTCTTTGGGGTCAAATTGTAACCTGAAAGGCACAAGTACTGAATGAGCCTTAAAAAGGAGGGTTCTTCATTTGCTAACAGCGTTTAAGTGATAAAAATAGCCTTTATGCTCTCCAAGCATGCTCAAGAGATACCTGCTTTGCTGATCTAATTCCTTCTCAGCTGTCCATTGTGGATCTTGAATTCCATCGCAAGTTTCAAGCAATAGTTTTTGGCTTTCACATATTGTCTATCTCACTTACTTAGTCTTGTTCATTCTCTACATGTCACAGCCTCTCAGTCTTACTTCATTGCTCTTGTTTTTTTCCATTTCAGTGCACTTCTCCTTCCATTTCTTGGTTTCTCAACTCATTTGCTGCTTTTGAGCTTTCTTTACCTTACTTGGGCCTTTCCAGTTAGCTTAATGATTGGAATTAACACAATTGTCAGTCTAGGATACTTCTGTGAATCGCTGTAAATCTCTTTCTTGGCAGGCTTAAAGAAGAACTAGTCTTCAGTCCTTGACATGCTGAGGTCTTTGCTACTGCAGTGGGCTACCCCAGTTAGTTCCAGGTCTGACAGTGGACTGGGATGGGAGCTGTATCCCAGCTATTGCTGTCAACCTGCTCTTTAGAATCTCTTAGTTAATCACTTTCTGCTCTACGTCCTTGTAAATCAGAGCAGTACTTCTCATTTCTGATAGGCATGCTTTCAATGAAATACGAACCCTGGATGTGCATCCTTAAGGGGGGCTCTTGTGGTTTTTTTGTGTACACAAGAGCTCCAGTTTCAGTTGCTTCTTGTAACTTCTTATAAATGATCCCCACTGGCTTCTCAAATTGTAGACTTTGTGAATGTAGCCTGTCCTAATTGCATCCCTTACTCTTGTAGAGGACATTACAAAACAAAGGAATTAATCTGATTGTACAATTTCGTTGTTTTGCTTTGTTTATTTCCTATCTGTACATTTGTCTGCCTCTGGGTACTCTGCTACCAAGAGAAAAGGCTGTGAAAATCCGTTTTTTTTTCAACCGGATCATGTGATCTGAGAGTAAATCTGTTTCTCTTGAGACATAATTCAGGCCATCATCATAAAAGTTAGGGATTAAATAAGTATTGATTTAACTAACTCCAGCTGACTGTTCATACCACATGTTCCCGGAGACGGCCTCATAAGAGCCAGCGTGAACTGGGTGAGCGACTCCCAGAGCCTGCGACGCAGAGATGCATCTGAAATGGCACTAGGTAATTAAACTGTTCATTAAGCATAGCAGATGCAGAGTTCATGACTTGATTTGCCATCTGCTTTGTTTTGTAATCAGTAAAGATTTAAAATATTGCTGTCGCTTTCTCTGTCATGTTGGGCCCTGCATTATGTTTTTCTGAGACTGAAATGTTCCGTAGAGGAAGATGATTTTAAAGTACAGAGAAAGTTCTTAATTTTTTGGGCAAGTCCGATCAAGGAGGTGAATCAATCCCTCTTCTTTTTTTTTTTGAATATGGGCGAATTTATCCTTAAAGATTGCATTTAGTATGGCATTCAGTGGAAATAAAAAGAGCCATTCTAGCAACAGATGCCTTGATACTGTTTTTTGGGGTCTTCCACTCCATGGTCAGCATCCAGGTAGGAACAAGTGGCCTGGGGATAAGACTGAGCTGCTCCTCTGTCCTCAGGGGAGTATCAAGTGCTCTTTTCTGGCTTCAGTTCACTTGGTGATTCCTTGGGCATCATTTAAGCAGTGTCACTTCTTATACCAGCTGTGCTGCTGTTTTACGTGTAGTTTTTGTCTGCTGTCAGCCTGACTCTTGTCACTCCCTTCTGCTCCCAGTGTCTCCCTTTTGTAGGATTTTGCAGCCAGTGGAAGCTCTTCCTTTTCATGCCTGCATATAAATGCATTTCAAAACAATTCCACTGCTCCCTCCTTCGTGATCAGCAAGGCAGTCTTGGGGGTGAGGTGATACCAGCCAGATCAGCTTGTATACTTTAAAAAGGAGAGCCACTTGCAACCAGAGGAGCCCTTCTCGTGCCTGAAAGCCTCAGCACCCTCCTCGATTGAGAACTGTTCCTTAATTTTTAACCTGATTATGTTAATCAGTTAATTTGGGAGAGAAGCAGGTTGGTAGTTATGGGCAGAGGGGAATGATAGCAAGGGAAGGGATAAGATCATTAACTGCTGGGGGCCAGAGCGAAAGAGGTAATTAAGCCTGTGGATTTCCAGGGTGCTGAATGGGGGTTGCATGTGAGGAAAATTCAAATGCACCATCAAGCTGGTGTCTTTGCTGCATTTTAATTTTTAGTATCCGATAGCATCATGAATTTTAATTCCCATACTCCTCTTTCTGAAGATGTTTTGTAGGGTTTTCCTTTTTTTTTTTTTTTTTTTTTTATTTAAAAATCAGACCTACTAGGTCAGTGATGAGGTAGATGTTTTTGTGAAAAAAAATAGAAAAGTCTCTTCCTGCAAGGAGCTGGGTGTTATATTGATTGTGAGTTCAGGTACTTGTGCAGTAGGTGTTGGGCTTGATGTTCGGAGGGTCTGGGGGCATTGGATGAAGCACATAGAATTTAGTGATGAACAAATGAGTTCCAGGGAGGTTGAAGGTGCTGCTGCCTTTTGTGTTGAGACTGAGGAAATTTGAGTTGTGTTAGGTTGAGTTGTGTTAGTTTTTGCCTGAGTTAGAATTTGAGTTGTGTTGAGGTTGAGTTGTGTTAGTTTTTGCCTGAGTCTGTTCAGTGCAGACTGATCTCAGCCTGTGTGTGTGAAGTGAGATGGAGAAGGTTTGAGGAAAAGGACTTCTCAGAAGATGTATTTAACAGAGTTGTCTGTTATCCTTGCTGAGAAAGTCTGTGATTTGGGGATATTTTATTCCCCCTTCTGCCTGGTTTAATTGTTATTGGCCATGGGGCCTTGCAGGCTGCACGAACGTGGCCTCTGAAAGGAGGCAGACTCTGGTTGGGATCATTTATGCAGAGTAGCAAATTTGCTGAACAGCAGATCCTGCATTTGTTTTGAAAACCCTCCCTGGTCTTTATCCAGATGTTCACAGGGACTTGGTTTATGTGGCAAGTGACTTGTAAGGGCCGTGGACCCCATCTGTGTTTGAAGGAGCAGCGTCAAGGCCGGGGACCTTCGCTTCTGTCCCAGGGGGGAACCCAGTAGTGAGGAACCCAGCCCCTGCAAGAGGATTAGCCAGCAAACGTGGCAAGAAGCAGCAGAGCTAGGAGCTGCTGAGAGCAGAACCCACATTCCTGTCCTTGAGGTCCTTAACGAGTCACTTAGCTCTTAATTCACTTCAACAGTTTTTGGAGCTCTGGCAACTGACTCCCCAATGCATCAGGGTTGGAGGTGATGAGCTTTGCTGCTCTCCACCGGCAGTGGATTTTCTACAAGAGACTCTTCAAGTATTCACTCTAGCATCTGTCTTCCTCCCTCTTTTATTGTTTTGTTTTTAAATATCTGGCCTTACTGTACTGCATTGCTGCCTGCATTGTCTGGTCTTGCAAACTGAGAGCCCCTTGCATGTGTAACAACTTTCTAGGATCTATTCGCCTGCCTCCAAATTGCTCTCTAGACCTCAGAGTTTGAGAGCAAATCTGTCTTTGCGAGAAAAATCTCTGCTCTCTAATTTGGCAGGTTCTGTGTTTATGTGTAATTGGATGATCTGGCTCTAGAGGAATCTCATCTCCATGACAGGAAATACAGAGCAGCAGATGTGGTCCATCAGTCTGCCCATAGTCTTGACTGAGGCACACGAGTCGCTCCGGTCTGCGGCCGTGGAAACAAAGTGACTGGTTCCCATACTCATCACCTTGGCTCATCTCCCCAACTAGCCAATGTTTCATGAAATATTTCCATTCATCTGCAGGGCCTGTGAGGTCCCCTCTGTAATTTGCTGATCAGAATTCCCCATTACCCTAATTGCAAGTTTAGTGGAGTTTTACTCAGTGACAGACCAACTTTGCACTGATTTGTTCTTGATGCTTCGTTATATCCATTGCGAGATCTTACTTGCGTGCTTGACATTTAAATATACTGTGTTTGGAATGTGTTATTTATTTTGAAACCTTTATTAAGCAACTGCTGTCTAGGGGCTTAATTGTTACTGATAGCTAAGAGTATAATTACCTCAGTAAAATATCATGACTGTATTAAGCAAATGGAAATTGTCTTCCAGAACAGAGTGAACATAAAGTGAAATAGGCTGTTCTGAGATCTGCTAATATCATTTTGGTAATACAATTGCAGAAGCTCTATACAGAAAGTGAATAAGAAGAGCTGAAATTGGTGTGTTTGGAGACAAGGTTGTCTGGAGCAGTTTGAAAGCAGTATACAAAAAAATGTTTGGAAGGGGAAGGCATCTTTAAAGTAAAACAGAAAATATTGGCATTTCTCAACTTGGATTTTTGAAAGACAGGAGAAATTGCTGTTTTGTGACATGGGCTCCTAGATAAATGCATGCTTTCCTTTGGTTTGGTTTTCTTCCTTTTTTTAATGTTAGCTCCTGACTTTGCTTATTTATGATGCGTTTACCATTCACTTTTTCATTTGATTCAGCAAGTAGCAGAGCTATTGAGTTCTCAAATTTGTATTCTACTCCAAAATGACTTTCTCAGACCTGAGAGGCCTCCTGAGTTTCTGACTTTATGTCTACATTGAGGTCTGTGCTGAAGGAATCTCCAGCCACCCAAGGACCATGAGCGTGTTCACTGAGCGCCAAAGGTGCTGGGAACACAACCTACTCCTGCCTCCTCATTTTCCATCAGGTCCCCTCTCTTGTAACTTGAGTTACTGAAGAGACTTGGCCTGGCTGGAGTGAACATTAACTGCTGGTGGCTGCAGGTGAAGGGACATGGAGGTTTCAGTTCCTTTTTAGGAACATGAATGAAGGAACTCATAAAAAAATTAATGTAGCAATTGCTTTGGAGTCAGTTCCCTGCAATTCTTTCTCTTGCCTTTTTATGTTTCTGCTAAGCCTTGTAATTATAAAAGTCCAGAATTCATTGCTATCTTTGTATCAGGTGCTTTTGCGAAGGCGGGAGAAGGACAGCCTTTGTACTCTTATTGATGTTATACATCTGTTATAATTTCTATTTAGACAAGGTGTTTAGTTTTTAAAATTTTTATCACAATTCAGAGTATGAGGCAAAACTACAAGTTGTGTGTTATTTGATGAGATATTTCTGTATAGCTATAGAAATAGCTTTTTCCCCCCCAGGATGGTGCATGGATTCTGCCTTCTCCTACCCACACTAAACATTAATGTCGAATGCTAAGAGGTTAGATTATGAAGATTAGAAATATACCCATAAAAATTTATTTGACCTTCAGTTCTTGTATTTCTGTGAGAGAAGGGACTGTGCAACTTCTAAAGGTAACATACTCAATAAAAGGAAATTGTCTTAATCCAATGTTATGGCTGAGAATTCAAACTCACCCAAGCCAGGTAACTGAAAGTTATAGTTCCCTTGGTACATGTGCTCCTGCATTTATATCCGAGCTCCTCGGCCCTCGGAAGGATGGTTGAATAGATGTGGAGGAAAAGAGAGAAGGAGGAGCTACTGTTAAGGGAGGGAGGACAGAACAAACCTTCTCATGTCTGGTGATCAAGGAGAGGTGACAGCAAGAGGTGCCTCAGTAAAGGCAGACATGGAGTGGGCAGCATCTAAGGAGAGGGGTAGAGACTTAGAGTTTCTGAACAGCAGGCTTCAAAATACTAACTAGGATGAGCTGCCCAAAAGAAAAGGGATTTTTGCATTTCTTTGTTCCTAAAATACTTACGGTTTATAGGCATTAATATCTCTGCCTCTTAGACTGGTGGCATTGCCACAAGAACTACAGCTTTGAATCCCTGACTTCTCTGTATTTTAATTCTTGGGCATAAAAATGGATTAAGTGGATTTGCTTGAAGTTGCATCATTGTGGATTTTTTTAAAGGATGGGAGAGGGAGATAATTAAGTAATTGCACAGTAGCTTATTGCAACATATGATGTGAGCCTCTGGTAAGAACAGCTGCACTCCTCAGACACCAGCCCATCGGAGCCTCCTTTTGAACGAAGACCCGAAATCTCTGCAAAACCAAGGGGCTGCCTGGTGAATGAGGGGATTTTGGATGGCCCCTGGCACAGTACCGTGCAGTGCTAACTGTTTTGTTCAATGCGTGTTCACAACAGCTCAGGTCAAGCATTGCTTAAATTGATGAATATATTAGAAGTGAAATGAATTTTTCAGAGCACTGTGGAAATGGTCTTTGACCCATGAGTTGTTGCACCGAAGAGAAACTAACTGTTCCCTGCTGCACAAGCGTGTGTATTTAGGTAGTGTTTCAGATGGAGATGATAACGTTTATTTCATGAGCTGCATATTTGGGTTTGACCCCTGGCTGCGTATTCGGGTTTGGATGGAGGTAGGTGGGCCCTGCTGTGACTATGTGCCCGAAGCCCCGTGGTTTCAGCCTCTGGGGCGTGAGGCCAAAAAGCCATTTCCCTTCTGGAGCGGAGATCCTCGTATTCCCTCGGTTCCTCTGAGCCGCGGGGACTCCCTTCCCATCTGCCAAGTGGTTGGAGTCCCTGCTCCCCTGTTACTCCTTCTCCCCCACGTGTAGGAGACCCACAGCCCATGGGGGAGGCCCAGGGCTGAATCCTGCTCCCATCCTTTCACAGCTGGGAGAACTGCCAGGAAAAACTCTGTATTAACCGCGTGATTAAATTAAAGATAAGCGTGGATCTGAAGTAACTTTTCTCTCAGTGTGTTCCCTGTGCTGCTGTCTTCCCCAAGCACGTGCAGAATGAACTGGCAACCTGATAATAGGCAGTTCTCGAAACTAATCCTGTATCCGAATGAGTCCGTGCCCAGCCCCAGTGAGATGGATACTTTTCCCCACTTTGGAGACACCAACCTGACATAAACCACGGAAGCTATTTCACCTATAGAACAGTTATTCTCCTATGTAAATTGTGTTTTCAGTTTTACAGATAGGATAACACTTTTTGGCTTTAAAAGATTAATTTTCGGTTGATAACGTATTGCCTTTGGAGACCAGCTTTCTGGGTTGACATTTCTATTATATTAATTACAAAAAAGCAAAGCTGGGCTTGTTTTGTTATGGGGAAATGCCATTTGCAAAGCGATTGGAAAGCTGACCTTGTCAGGAGTGTTATTGCATTACCCCTCTGCGAGGGCCACCACAACCAAGTGGCAAGCAAAGAATACAGAAAGAAAAAAGCAATTTCAGGAAATATAATGAAATCAAAACAAAGTGCCTTTTATTCCCCACCAATGTGAAGATGTTTATTAAGATAGCATTTGTAGGAAGCTGGTGATGGGGAGGGGGTCAAAAAGCACTCATGAACCTCTCTAGGTTGTATTTTAAAAATGAGAGCCTCTGCATGAGAGGGAATTTTTGACCTTTGGCGTGAAGTGAATGTGAGTGAGTGGCAATTTTTAACTCTGGGGACATCTCTGCCGCTGCCCGTTGTGACCTGCTGTAGTCTTGACCCATCATCCTTCTCCCCTTTAGGAGAGACCCTGAGGGTGCTCGGCCAGGGCTCATCAAAAGACTTTACTGCAAGTGGTTTCTTTCCTACCTGTGGTTTATTCTGAAATCCTCTAAGTCAGGTCCATCCTCCAGTCCCTTTACGTAAATCTTTGTTATTATTTCCTTCTAGCAAAATCACAACTCGTCTTTCCTTTTGCCCTTCCCCTCACGATTTAGAGCCTCCAGGCTCTTAGGTGTCTGTGGGCCATTCCGTGTCCCCCAAAACCCACACTCGGGGAGCGGAGGCAGATCCCGCGGGAGCCGTCGCGGCTCCGTCGGCTCTGCCTCCGTGTCCTGCGTGTGGCTTCCCGGGAGCCTCCACCTCCCAGGTGCCCTCCCGCCCGTGAGCTGCTCGCGTTCCTGCTCCTCTAAATAATTCTCTCTGCTCCCGAGCAGGAATGTGCTGCTTAATTTAATGGCCATCTCCTCTTCAACGCGTGAGCGATGGCAGGAGGCAGCGGAGGTCTCATTCTCCTCGGCCTTCTCCCTGTGGGATAACTGTCACCAAGGTGCAGTTTGAAGATATATCAGTGAGTTATTCACAGCAAGGAATGTTCATCACACTTTGGAGGACTTAAATGAAATCTCTTCTAGCAAATAAATCATTAAAACAAGAAAACGTAGCTCCTCCCCCCTTATTTTATGTTAGCTGGCGTGTCTCTTTTGTGGTCTCAGTGCTTGTGAATGCATCGTGTGTGCTGCTAACCTGAGGCTGTTTGCAGCCCTTTGCGTTCCAGCATTAGTTTTTGCTTGCACAAAAGAGAATTAAAGAGAAAACTGCTGAAGCTATTGAAAGTACCCTGAAAAGGATGCTGAACAGTTGTAAATAATAGCCAGGCTTAGAGTTTAACTCTCCGGAGGCAAACGTGATCTGGAGTGCTGGACACGTACACTCTAAATCCGATCGTCCTCCCTTAGGTAATGCAAGAGCTTCAGACCAAGGAATAAAACGTGTATTTCCTTCCCTGCCTCGCTGGCCTGGCAGCCCTGGGCATGGTACAGAGCGTGCTGAGGCCCTCAAGGTCCTTCTGTAGCTGCTCTTGTGGCTGCTGTAGCTCTTGGCACGTCCTCTGGGTCTGCGTCAGTCTTTTGAAGTTGCCTTCCTAACGTTAAGAACCACCAGATAAACCTCTAAGGAAACAGATAAAGTTGATGTCCTGCTCTGAATCTCTCTTCTGTCAAGCAAATCCTGACCTTCTGAGGAAGTTTATATAAATTACAAATAGGATATATTTGGGGCTTTATTGTCAGTGTTTTTCTGCAAAAGGAATAGAGCTTTTTCACCTGGTTATTTTTCCCTAAAGGAGGCAATGGAGTTGGGCTGGGACTTGTCCCACCTTATCAACCAGCAGGACTGGAATCAATGTCAGAATGCACCAGTGGAGGAACTGGCTCTCTCAACTGCACCAGAAACATGGAAGTAATTGCAGTTTAACTAATAAATTACTGCTGACCTCAGCCACGTGGGTGTGGGGTCATACTTTGCCATTACTTTATGGAGAACTAATTATATGTTGAATGTTTCTTTGCTGAGTAATTTTAGGATACTGCACAGAGTTTGCAAGCTGCTCTGGTATGGTAGTTCCCAAGGGTCTTGGTTGTGCCTCTCTGTGAATAAG
>JAVCKT010034903.1:0-11580 GCA_032273925.1 Rhynchotus rufescens
GCCTATCATGTGCTCATGATAGGCTTATCTAGCCTTCTTAAAAACAAAATCCCGTCTTACCTTCTGTGTAACATAATTCTTGCATCAGGCCTTATTCCCGGGTGTGCTAGAGGCGGTCTTTTAGGAAGACATCCAGGTCACATTGTCACCCTTATTTCCCAGGGCTCCTCGCAGCGTTTCACGTCTGACTCCCCAAGATATCAGCAGGGGCTCTGGAAAATCATCCCAGCTTTCAAACCTCGACACTTTAAGGGTGATTACAGCTTCCAAAACCACGAGCAGGGGGCGGGGATCTCCCCTTACTGACTGAAGGGGAGTCTTTCAAGAGAAATATTAAATCCTACAGAGTCTCCTTGTTGAAGAACAAGGGATGTAATTTAGCATGTAGCACTCCCAGGAAGGCAAAAGACTGAAAACTAATTGGTTTTCCAATTACAGAGAACATCAGTGATTGCACCAGTGTCTGTCTCTTTCATAAAACATTTCAGACAAACATTATTTGTAATGTGTAGCAATAATAATAATAATGATATGGTGCATTTACACAGTGACATCCGTCTCAATAGATATCAAAGTGCTCTAAAATCTTTGTGAGTTGCTTCTTTAATATAGCTGACCCAGCCCTTGGCTATTTGGATAACAAGTTGTTATTTTTCATCAGAGCTAGCAAGGAACTGAACAGAACTTTCTAACTTTGTTGACTTGTCTCCAAAATCTTACCAAGATTCCCTCATTTGTCTCCTTCATATATTTCTCTTGCTAAACATTAATACTTAAAAGCATTTTGCATCTAAATTTTCTTTAACTGGGGAAGAGACAGCTTTTTCAGTACTGTATTGGTTCACTTCTGAGTACTAGTGTAGTATTGGCATAGTATCATTACTTTAATTACTACTGTCAGCGGTGCTCACAGCATTGTTACTATGATGTACAATGATCATTATTATTATTTTGACAATGATTATTGCTTTTATTCAATTTAGGATTTTAATTCTGGTTGCTGCAATGAGAATGTTAAAAATAAAATTAAAATAAATTAGTAAAATAAAATAGTAACATTCACAATAATAATGATATTCTGAAAAGAGGCATACTTCATTAAGGAACCCTATTATGCTTTCCGATAATGATGCTTCCTAACAATCCAAGAGCTAAGCATGCCCTTAATTTATGATATAAAAAAATCCAAAGTTTTGGGCAGCAATATGGTATTAAGATGTCAACAGCAAACTGGCATTAACTTGAACACCGTAGCATAGCACTGTTATTTTACAATCCTAGTTAACAATTTAGTTTGGAAAAGAAAAATAATAGCAGATATATTTTAGTATACAAATGTGGCACGGACTGAGGCTAGGTGACTAACTTACCTTGTATGCCCTGCTTTTGCAGAGGGTTCGTTATGAAAGATAACTTGAAATCTTGTCTTCAGTGGTCATATGGGGTTGCATTTGAATCTAACGAAAAGTGTGTCTACAAAACTCTCCCAGATTGGTTTAGTACCTGGAAGTGAATTAGTATCACAAGCTTCTTGTTCTTTGTGCACTACAGAAATCCAGGTCAGGTCATAGGAACAGGGCAAGGGACCTTCTGCTGAGGAAATATTATACTCAGTTTACACTTTGGAAATACATAGTAATCAAAACTTACCACCACCAGAAGGTAGCAGGTACCAGCATCTTTCTATCAGTCACCAGCACTCATGATCCTGTTTGACTTTCTCCCTGTGCTTAAATTTATGGGTTTACGGGATCATAGTTGAAACTGTTTGTTTTCAGACAGCCACGAAGCCTATAGCTGAAATTGGCCTTATGAGCTTCTGCAGTGCACTAGAGTAATAAGGGCAAGGAGAAAGATATAAGATGCAAAATGGGCAAGGGAGAAAAAGAAAATATTTTTTCAAAGTTAGAAAAAAAATGAAAGACCAAGCAAAGAAATACTTTTTCTTTGCTTATATTGAGTTTGAGAAGCAGTGAGGAATAAACAAATTATACCTATTATTATTAAAATAGAACTTGAAAGAATTCCATTAGACAGCTTTTTTTTTTTCCCGCTAACATTTTTGGATTCCAAATTTTAGTTAAATGTGTTATTGTAACAGTTTGTCTTGAATGTGAAATGTACAATTTAGGTTAGTTAAATGCACTGAAGCCTCCCAGACATCACTGCCAAAGCTTTGAATGGAATTAGCAAGTGCATGTACAAATTACATCTTATTATTCAGCAGATGAATTTTGCAAGGTTGAATTTTCAGTTATCAAGGTTATCCATCTTCCTGCCTAGACTGTTTGCGAGGGCGATATAGAGCCCCTGTTCTCCAGGGATTCAAACTTTTCTGATGAAAGGAACATCATCTGTAAACTCAAGCAACATAGGAATGTTGTGGTCTCTGGTTAACGTGATGCACAGATGTGCCTGAGATGACAAAACAGAATATGATTAGGAAAAACTCTTTTACTGGCTGTACACAAGCACAAGGAATAAACCTGTGCTATATGAAACTGACTCCATTTCGAAAGAAGGTACGAGTTAAAAAGAAATTTAAAAAGTGTACGTGTTGGTATGAAGGCAAAAAAAAGACATTTCCTGCAGATTGGACTCTTTTCCTCTCTGCCCCTGTAATTAATGAACTACCTTCCTGCTACGGGTAGCTTTGGACTAGAAGCTTAAAAATTCTGGGACCTCTGGAGTAATTTGGCACTCTCATACTCACAGTTACTCAATGGGAAGCCTGGAAATCTTGAAAAGATATCCATCACTGTCAGTGACAATTATCATGGCCTATGTTTAATTTAGTTTCGTGTCATTTTGTCTGTTGTGAATTTTGCATAACTGGTTCAGCTGGATAAGGTGAGCTATGGATTGTCTTAGGATGCACCAGAGAGGGAGAAACCAAGCCCCTTGGATAGAACACATGAATCAGACAAATAGCCCTAGCTGAGATTTTTGCATAGTCACTGAGTTCTGTGAGGAAACAGATTGCTTGTCTTTCACGGGTAATTGTAATAGAGTAAGTTTGAAATAACTATACTGAATTTCACTATAGCTAGAAGTAATATAGAAGAGGGAAATACGTAGTCCTCACAGTCATGGCATGTAGTCACTGTAATTATCAAATCTACTTTTGCAGCCCTCTTAGCGAGCATTAAAATCTTCCTTTAATCTTTACTGTGCACAGAATAAAGCAAATTAATTCTTTTTAACCATGCCAGGTGATAAACATGAACTTACATAAAACTGACATATGAGGAAAAAGCCGTATACGGTATAAGATGCTTCCCAAGTGCCTGCCCCAGAGCAAGCATTCAGCTTAGGACTGGGCAGTTGCCTTGTGTATCACTGCAGTTTTGGGGAACTGGTAATACAGGAATAATAACCATAATGAATAGAATAATGAGACTGACCCTCATGATTGATTTATCTGCCATGCCCTTGAGTGGGCATTGAGGGGAGTGTGAAATGCCATTTGACCTGAAAATTAAATTTTCTTCTTATACTTCTGTTCTTTGCTTGTAGTAATCCTGCTTAAATGTACATCTGCCCAACCAGGCTTATATGCAATGAAAAGTTAATGAAAAGACTTGTTTCCATGAAGAACCTTTCTTTGAATGAAGTGATATTCCAGTAAGTACGTACAATGTTCCTCACTCTGTTCATCCCATACTGCCTAAGCCTGGTAAAAGAATAATTATGAAACACAGATAATTCTGTTACAGGATTATGATAGATTTCTTGTGTCCACCAACAGACTCAAAGTAGCATATTTTTCATTAAATTTAAGGAAAAGTTAAGGCTGTGCTTGTGATCTTGCTACCAGCCCAAGATTGCCCTCTCCCATCACAAGTAAAATGTAATTTGCCATTTTTCTCTCTTTTCTAGACAAATTAGTTTGTTTCTGTATTCCATAGTCAGGGTGAAACTAAAGTTTAATGCACTGAGTCATCTTCAGGTCTTTTCCTGTCTGTCTTTATAGAAAACAGCTTAGACAACTTATTTAGATTAGACACCACTAGACAGGTCTGGTTCAGACTTCACTGGACAAAGTCATCAGTCTGTAGCATTAAATACAAATGGAGGCCAAGAGTAATTACATGTCACTGTTAAACACTTAGATTCAAACTCCAGACATGATGTTGATTGAAAAAGTCAGCTTGGGGACCAGGATAAAAACAGATATGCCCCTAACCTGCAGAAGATGCCCATCAAACATGTGATGTAGGTACCAGCATATAGGTCATTGCTGCATGGCAGGATGCTTGTACATGTGTAAGTACCTAGATACAAGGGTTGTGAGCATGGCATATCATCGTATCCAGGTGAGCTCATAACATCGTGCCTTTTGTTTTTCCGTTTAATTGGTAAAGCTTGTTCTGTATGAAATGCAGTGACTTCATAGGAGCTACAGGGAGTATAGGGAAATGAGCATGGATGAAGAAACAGCAAGTTTTTGCATCAGCAAAAGCGTATAATTTGTAGATCTGCATGTGTGAGTCACTTCAAAGCCTGCCAGACACAGAGGAGGTTCTGTACACGTGTGCAAGAGAAGGGCAGGTAGTTGTTAAAACTATGTGCGTGCAAATAAGTTTGTGATTAACTAACACTTAAACGCAGGGAAGCAGGTTTTTTGTGTGTATATGGCATCATTTGTTCACGGGTAAAAGAGGCTTGGAGCTTTTGGTTACAAACAAAAGCAAGTGCATCTGGGTTGCAGAGTGAGCACAAGAGCGTGTGCTCACATATTCCACAGGAGAAGGCAGCAGCAGGGCATGTGAAGGAAGGCGAATTTGTGTATTTGCGTGTGTGCATGTGCTCGTCTTTGCCCCAGGCAAGTTCAGCTCTTAGTTGGAAACTTGAGAAATTGACTTTACTGGGATTTGAAAGAGATCTCAGGTGAACTAAATTTGTCTGCTTTCTTTTCCCACTAGTGCAGCAGAAATGGATTCTCAGTCTAATAAGGTTTGACAAGACCTGGCACAGGAGGCAGGTGCCAAGGAATCCAACTAGTCGGAAGCATTAGAGGCACCATGGGCACCAGAGGATAGAGGTGTTGCCATGGGAACAGAGTGAAAGGTGCTCCATGGTGGCTGGTTAGGAGGTTTGTTTAAGACGGAGCCAAGCAGCTGCAGCCTTGCTATCACCCTAGGCCTTCACCACGGTGGGCAAATTCCAGCTTCCCCTTGCTCCACCGGGAGCCGAGGAATTTAACTCTTCCTCCTCATGTGAGTAATGCTGAAATCTGTGACATCGCTGGTGCCTCCCAAAAGTGATTTGCTGCAAAAGAGGATGGATGGGTCCGTACCTGAGGGTGCTGGCATCTTCTCTGCAGTGGGTCAAAACTATGCAAAACTATAACCCTCCTTTCCTCTGCCTGCCTCTGTCTCACTCCACTGAAATCTCTGCCCTGTTGCCCTGAAACGTAGGTAGCTGCTTCTGAGGAGCGCGGCCAGTGGCAGCAAAGCTTGTTCCACACCAAGTACTGCTTCAAGGGGCATTTGTAAAAGGACAGTCCCTGCCAGCAGACCATCAGAAGGGCTTTTTATTGTTGTTTTCTTCTTTACATCCGTAAAGATGGAAATAGGTGTGAGGTAAAATAGAGGGGAACTTCTTTCCTTCAAACTACAATACTCTTCCAGCAGCTGCAATATTATAATTATCATAATTTGTGTTTCAGTAGGGATCCAGGATCCCTAGATAATACCACATCTTCAGTGTGAGGTGCGATACCTAACACAGTAAGACACAATGTCTAGCCTGCAGTGCTTAAAAGATAAAACTAAAAAGAAAACCACCCGAAACCTAAATCTAGAAGAATGCAAACTTATATAACTTTTGAAAAGAGGAAGAGATGGAATAAAAAGGGATTGAAATTATTTATTGAAGACCACTTAAGGATCATGTAGCAGTGAGCCGCGTGTGTACACTGAGTTAGAGCTAAAATACAGTTACTGCAATTATGCAGGGCTCTAAGGAAGTATTAGATCTTATTGCAGACCCATGTTTAGGAGCTTGGCAGTGGACATCCATTTCAGAATTTGCTAAAGATTGGTCCTGCAACAGGAAATGAAGACAAGTTCAGTACTCCTTTAAAAAAGAGTATTAGTCACTGCTTCTTTCTGCATATATAATCCATTTGCAGTCACAGACTGGGGTCATTTCTGATCCTTGAAGCCTCCATAAGCCTTAGGAGACATTACCGTAAAGGACAAAATGATTCAGGCTCCTATGTCTCTAAGAAAACTTGTTCAATTAAGTTCAAAGTCAGAAAAATAAAATCACCGTGGCATCAAAACTTATCCTACATTTAAAGTAGAGGAAAGCATTTGAAGGGCATTTCCTATACATGTGGGGGCAGAAGGGGTGGGAGTGGAGATTCAGAATTAGATTTATAATGAAGCACTAGCTGCACTTTGGTACTGAAGTCACTACTTCATCTCCATCCTAATGTGGTGACTCAAAGTCTGGGCAACATTATTTACTGCTAAATAATGAATATGCCTGTATCTGCAATAACATGGAAAGAGTCTGGTTTCCATTTGTATATTTTGCTGTTTTTGGAAACTTAATTCATTAAACTTTTATATGCCCATTATGTAGCCAGTATTCCCTGAATGACAGAATTCATATCTCTAAAGAAAAAAAAGGAAAAGAGAAAGTGCACAAAAATGAGAATTTAAATTCACTGTTTTCCCAAATCACTGAGTTCCAAAACTAATCCCAGCTCATTGATACACCACCGTTACTCTGTCCTCATTTGTAGCCACTAAAGCACAGCACAGGAGGGTACCTTGCTACATAGCAGCTCTCAACTTTGATGGAGTTCAGTAGCTTTTAGTCCCGAGGACTGAAGAGACTATGAGAAAGTTATAGGCACACCATTTGCAGGAATGGAGCACAGGTAATGTTGCCTGTGAGTGCTTCAAACAGGCTTTAGTGGACTCCAGCTTAGAGAAGAGGGTTAAAATGTAAGTCTCGGTTTCTCAGTACAGTTCCTGATCAAAGAAAATTGTGTATACAGTTTTCTGCTCTTTGAAACAAGTGAAATATACCCACTGGCATCAACAGATACCTAGTTAAGTTTCATACAGCTAATCAAATAGTTAATTTAAACATTAAAGTGTTAGTTTATATTAATTCATTACAAATATTCAATTAAATATGTCCTTAAAAATCCTCTTTCTGATTTTGTCTTTTTAAAGGAGCTATAATTTCTCATTTGTAAACTAGTATTGATAATATTTATTTACACAGATATGTCTGTTTGTGGACATGTAAATAGAGCTTAGTTTCAACCTGAATATATAGTTGTAATAATTGTTATTATTTCAGCTCTCTTGGATTTTCTTTGTTTTTAGTTACAACAGAACTATGTAGTTTCATAAGTATTTTCACAACATCTTTATGGAAGAAAAAAAAAGGAATTGGCATTATTTTAGGTAGCTGGGATAGGTAAAGATGAAAGATAATTACTGCAAGCTGCATACATAAAATCTTGGAAGAGATAGAAATCAAATTCTGCCTGTGTGATGCACAACTTTGTGCCTTTATCCCCAAAGAGTTCTTCATAGATTCTCAGAAAAGTATGTCTCAAAGAGGGGTCAGGAGACCATCTGTGTCCCACACACACACACCAAATCTCACCACATATGTGTTCATCTGAACGAACCTTTGCCTAAATTATTCTGAAGGTTTCCAAAAGCTGGAAACTCAATTATTTCCCTGTGGAACTATATTACAACCCTTAACTAGCTTTACCGCTAGGAAGATTTCCTGTCTTGAAGTCTGTATCTCCCTCACAACAACCTGAATACACAAATTCTTGTCCTTGTCTGCAAGAGCAGGAAAAGGGATGATTTCTATTTGTTGAAGGCAGGACTTGACCCTGCCATCACATCCCACCAACGACATCTTTCTTAGCTCTCCCATAATTACTTCTTCTAAAATATCTCCAGTTACCCTACATACTTCCCAAAGTTTGATACTGAGATCAAGATGAAAAATTCAGGTAAACTACAAACACTGCCCTTACTGAGATAAACATCACCTACGTAGACAAAGTTTCCAGGACAGGTTGTGTTATGGATAGATGAAGAAATCATGAGATTCATACATTATCACGATTTAGGCACAAGTATCAATTATAATAAATTCCCTATTATTTGTAGCTTCAGTTTACGTAGTTCATACCATTTCTTGTTGGAATATGAATTACAACAACAATATATTCTTTCTTACATGAAACTTGCTTATTTTTATATAGGTTTGAGGAGGTTTTATATAGGTTTTATGAAGGTTTGAGGAAATCGAATCCTGTTGTTAAAACTGTATGAAGTTTGGAGCAATTTGGAGCAAGTTTGGTTTTGGTAGAAGGAAAGGATGGAAACCTATACATTTTCTTTCACTATGTGTCCCACTTCAAAAAATAATCAAAAAACTTTTCATACTGCAAAGCGTAACTCACTGAAACAGTATTAAATATTCCTTAAATCTAAACTAGATCAGAGCTAACTCCTACCAAACTAAATGCGTAATTTGTCACAACACTATAAAATGTATATAAGATTTAGTTTTGTCAGGAAATTGCAGGGTTGCTCCATCAGAACACACAAAGACCCTCTGCAGTGGGAGCTGCATCCTGGGGACACTTTGCAGAGGTTATTTTGGGCGCTGTGCAGTGACATTTTCCTCTCGTTTCCATTGCTGTCTGCACCAAACCGCTGGAGCTCCCCAAAGAAAGTGCAAAGCAGAGGAGGGTTCCAAGGTTACATCATTATTGGAGGGGATAATAGAGAGGGGGAGGAGAGAGATTGAGATATTTTTTTTCTTTCCAAAAGTCTGTCAGATTTTGCTATTGCTATTGATTTTGGCTTGAATTCATTCTAGCTAGCTATGGAAACCTAGCTAAGATGCCGGAGTGAGAAGCACAGCCACAGGAGGCTCCCTCCGTTATCAGTGGGGAGAAACAGGTACCTCCAGAGGGTGGATTGGCTCACCTGGAAACTGAGAAGCATTTATTCCTCTCCAGTGGCAAAGGTAGAGCCTAGAGTAATGGCATTCCTAGCCTAAGTAGCTCAGACATTTAATGTTATGTCAGTTGAATCTTGGTCAGTTGATCAGACAGCAAAATCATACTGAGCCAAATAAGATTCTAAAGAGTGTTTGAATAGTGTTTTTACATTTGAGCTTGGCAGTTTTGAGCTGTGCTTTTTCTTTTTTCTTTTTTTTTTTTCTTTCTTTGCAAGTTATATTTATTGCTCAAAAATGATTTTTTTCCATTTCCCCATAAATTAAGTAAAAGATCTGACAGCTCTTCTACTTTCAATTGACATTGAAATAAAATTTAAAGATGCAGCACTAGCATGACCACTCTGTTTAAATATATTGCTCTTGATTTGCCTGCTACAAAACTCTATAGGAAACATAGAAGCCAATGAAGGGTCTGATAGAAGGAAAAAACTCTTAATTTCCATATGAATATACAGGAATCTGCCTTCTACTGTCTTTGCTGGCAAAGCAAATGACAAATTAAGAGTCTCCCCCTGAATTTTTTTTATTTTTCTCCTTTTACAACACTTATCACAAGATCCCAGTCTTCTTCAGGTCCTCACACATATGTTCAAAAATATGTCATAAGAGGCTGAAAAAAATGTCATAAAGCTTTTCCCCATGGTTGGGGAGGACACAGGAAGAAATTAGAAAACATATTTGGGAAGGGCTATATTTGCCTTTCCCAAATATTTCCATAAAGTTTAGCAGATTCTGATTCTGCTTGTTCAGAAACTCCCTGCTTTCATGGAAAG
This sequence comes from Rhynchotus rufescens, assembly GCA_032273925.1. NCBI lineage: Eukaryota > Metazoa > Chordata > Aves > Tinamiformes > Tinamidae > Rhynchotus > Rhynchotus rufescens. The sequence goes on from JAVCKT010034903.1 coordinate 9,798, forward strand.
ATGTAGAAAATATTGGGGAAAATTATAGTTTAATAGTTTTGAGGTTTCTATATAAAGTTAGTTACAAAAAAGATATATCTGCATTATAATTCTGACTTTAATCATTCTTGAATTCTGTTTCTTCAAACTTCATAAACTTAGACAGGATCCCTATAATCTTTTCCATGGGAAATGTAACGAGGTTCTCTCTGAAGGGAGGTACCGCTAGTGCTGATGCTTTGGGAATCTGTGCATTTACACCATTAAAATCATAGGCAGAGGTCACGCTCTGGCAGTGGAGAGGGCATAAGCAGAGGACAGAGGAATCAGAAAGCCGAAAAGGGCATTTGCTTGCTCTCAGGTGCTCTGCAAACCACAAAACAAATAAAAATAAATAAATAAATAAACACAGTAGAGTACCAGAGACTTGTATTTCTTTCTGAAGAGCCTCATGTCCAGCGCAAGCCACGCTACCCTCAGGTGCAGTCACATCCCCCTGACAAGTTTAGGGGAGCCTAAACAGGCAAAATGAAGGAGGTAGATAAGAAGGGGAAGAGAGGATCTCAAGGTGGGTGGGAGTTGATATAATTTCTTTCACATATTTTAGGCTCAATTAACACATCTTGAGGATTCTCGCGTCATTGCCAACAAGAATTAATGCAGAAGTTGCATTCTACCTTTTATCTCAATTGTTTTGCACGAGTCTGGCAAAGTTGAAAAGCTGCTAATTTAGTAGTCAGCGGTGTCAAATAAAATTTCTAAACTGTATGTCTATAAAAGAACATCTTTGCAATAAGGCATAGCAAATATGCTTGCAAAACAGTTCAGTCAGCAAACCTGTTTTAGGTTTTGAAATATCTGGCAATGACATTTATTAGAACAAAACTATAATATATCAGTGATATAAAGAGCTGTCTCTTCATCACTGGCGTTTTATTATAGGCACTAATTTTGTGCAAAATCCTTTAGATTCTTTGCAAAACACCTGCTGAACTTAAAGAAATATGGTTACTGCTTGTGTCGAGACAGATGTAGCTTAATCACATAATACTGAATTTGACTTTTCAGTGCCTCACAATAAATGAACTGAACATACCAGCGCAGTAGATTTAAATCTTGTTTCAATTTGAACGTTGTGCTCGCTGACTGGAGGGCCCGAGCTGAAGCAGCTTCCCCCGGTCTCCAGCAGTACGCAAAGCAATTTTGTATAAGCCACTGTATCTCTGATTTAATTAAAAAAAAAAAAAAGGGAAATTAGCTCCAAGAGTAGACTGAAGGTTGGACTTAACCTTTGCAGGCTTTCCTCCCCAGCCTCTGTTATTTTCTTGCCTGTTTCAATCCGGCCAGGTAATAAGCTGCCTCTGACAGTATTTTCCCCCTAGACCCTGCGCGTCTGTCTGTTTTCCCAGAGTGTTTGAGGTTTCCCTATTTAGAGAGAATTTCGTATTGAGGGCAGCTCTCATGACCAGTGTGAGCTGAAAATGGAGCTGAACTGGCCGTTTTCTTCCTCTGTCATCAACTGTATATGATTTTTATATGTTGAATAGATTTTTAGTTGTAGGCTAAGTCAATTTCAATAAATTTCAGTCACCTCGTGGTGCCCAGAGTAAGATCCAAACTTGTTTTCTCATTTCTCTTTCTCTGTTGTATTTGTAGGTGGTGGGGAATCTCCACATATGTACACATATGCATTTGTATATGCTAGTTTCCTATGTTACTGATTATATATGTACAAGAGTAAAAGAGTGTCAAATAATCTAGCTACACAGTATGTGTACGTCATATAGAGAGGTACATAATAGAG
>JAVCKT010034904.1:0-24626 GCA_032273925.1 Rhynchotus rufescens
CTGCAGAAGAGGTTCCCATTATCGTTCTTGGGACAGCAGCATCTCGTATACTAACAAATATAAATTACAAGTGGGGGAAATCAAGGCAGGTTTCATTTTTGCAGCCCTGCTACATAAGGGAAGCTGCTGGTGATTGCAGGAAGAAGAGAAAACCATCAGAGCCAGGTAGCCCAACACCTTTTAACTCATGTTTCACTAGAGCAAAACATTGCAAAGAATCAAGGACAGCAAATCCGGCTCTCTGGCGGTAGCTGGAGTCGCTGCACGAAGGCCAAGCATGGCCCATTTGCCTAGAAGGCTCTTCGGGGTCCTATGGTGTGAATGGTGCACGCTAAATACAACTTGTTATGGTCGTTAGGGATTTAGCTGAGTGTGTGTTTAAGCAAGTGGTTCCAACAGCTGAGCTGTGGTTTCTTTCAAGGGTGCGTGTGGGGGGGCCCTCTCCTGGGTTTATGTCGTTGATGATCATCACTGTAGATATTGGGCCATATGAAGGTTAGTCATCAAGGTGGCTCCCGTGAAAGAGGGCTCTGTGGTGCCCTCTTTCATGGACTTGTCACCATAGCCTCCTCCCCTGTGGTTCTGACCTGCTTTTGGCCCTAGATAATCTCCTGTCACCGCGTACACAGGCGCCGGTAATCGAAGCAGCCCCACGGCTGCCTCCTTCAGCAAACTCCACATTCACCCCTCGCAGCAACCCACCGTTAACTTGGGTGCCCGACGTCGCCTGCCGAGCCTGCACGAGCCGCTCACCCCGGGGTCTGTTTTATCTTGCAGAGCGCGACGAGTGCGGCGGCGGAGAGCGGAGCTGCGACGCCAACGCCATCTGCACCAACACGGTGCGGGGCCACAGCTGCACCTGCAAGCCGGGCTACGTGGGCAACGGGACCACGTGCCGAGGTAGGGAACACCGCGCCGGGGACGCTGCTGGCACCGGGAGCCTTCGCTCGCGGTCGCCGGCCTTCCGGGAACGGCGGATGTGGGATCCTGTCGGCGATTCTCCGGCCTGTTTATCCCCTGGCAGCTGTGCACCAGGGTGCACCAGGGTGCGCGGAGGGGATGGGCAATGATTAGTGGGAGACTTTGTGGTAGAAAAGAAGTGTTTTGGGAATGGCAACAGGGAAAGTCCTTGCACTTTTTCCAGGGAATTCTGTTATTTTGGAAAGTTTCTGCACTTTTTTCAGTCAATTTTGTCATTTTTGGCTGGTTTCATTCATTTTTAAGCGATACTAGCTGTTCTGTGAATGTGGGGGTAGTATGTGCTACCACCTTTAGCTTTTCCAACTTAATTAGGTGCCTTTGGAATTAGGATAACTGCCTTTGCTAATGTCAGGTGACTGTGCTTTAGCTACTCGGATCAGGATAGGGATTCTTTTTCCTTTTTATCAACTATAAAAGTGTGTTTGGTAAACTTCATTGTAATGTGAGCAAGGAACACCTGGATTCAGCTTTTAGGGAAGGTGTTTTCTCTGGAGAAAGAGAAGCAAAGATACTTTATATAAGGACACGGGGTGGTGTGTACTTTTTAAACACACTTGCTGGGGACTGTCATGCTGCTTCTATCTCTTCTGTGATTTATTAATGACTCATAAAAATGCTGCTTTTTGCCTTTTCTGGGGTTTCATGATAAATTGTAGCATGGACAAATGCTGTTTTGGGGAAGTCTCGGTGAACAGCATGGCTGTTTGGCACTGCTGCTTTTATTTTCTGAGGGTGATAGAGCAAGATGAACCTTCAACCATATTTCTCAAAAACAGGCATGTTCCGAGTGACTCATTTATGCCCTTACTTGGTTGGTGTGCCTAAAACTTGATGCAAAGTGCCCAAAACAGCTGCTTTGAGGAGTGCCTTTCAACACTGTGATAAAGCCTTCAATAACATTTTGCTTTCTTGTGTTTACATTTGAGAAGGGAAGATATGTGCATCTAAATGAAATTGCATGGGGCCGTGTTGCTAAATATAATGAAGTTACCCTGGCAGGAATTTGTGAAGTTTGCATTTTGGAGGCAAGTGTGGAGAAAGGAGAAGAACAGATCTAATCTGGTTATGAATATTGTGATTGCTTTGGCTTAGAGATAAAAACAACATAAAATCGAATGTGAAGACAAAAGCAAATATTGGGATGGGGGCGGTCTGCAGAACGAGGCTTGTCACACTTCCCAAGAAAAATACATTTAATGCCTAAGAAATGATCTGCTTTATCATGAGTGTAGTAGACCAGGCTCTGTAATTAAGGGATGGATTGTTTCAGGCTAGACGTGGAAACTGCCAGGAAAGAAAGCAGTGGGAAGGGAAGCAGAGCACGACCGAATGTGCTTCTCTCCGAAAATAAATACTGCTGTACTGCAAGTGACATAAAAATAAGAAGGAAAGTGGAGATGAAAACAAAATATAAGTACAAAAGCACCTAGAAATGCAGTGAGACAGTGTAAAAAAAGACTTCAATGAGATTTATTTTCTACGAGTGTAAACCCGTGCTCAATTTCATTCTAAAAGCAGCTTTAGCATCCTGGAAGGATGGTGAAATTTGGGGGGATAGATGGGGAAAAAAGGTGGCTGGGGTGAAATGGGATGAGAGGAGATTTTGTGACTGTTGTCACAGAGAGGAGGTTTGACTCAGTGCTGGGCCCACAATCAGATAAACGATATCACAGTTTTCCAGCAGATGAGGACTAAAATAGGAAAGACTTGGCTGGAAGAAAGGGACAAGGTCCCAAGGAGGGACCTTGCAGGAAGGTCCATCTCCTTGTCTGGGTACCTTTGCGCTGATCTGGGGTGAATTTCTTGGCTTGTATGGGTGTTGTGCCACCCAAGAGCTTCCCAAGAGCCCTGGTGGCTCTGGGGATGGGGTGCCTGAAGTAAAACTCTGCCCCAGGTTTAGTGGGGGCTGTAGATCTGGCTCTTCAGCATGAATAAAGTGTGAGCTGCCATCAAGGGTTTGTTGCCATCAGCTGTTGCCTTGGTTTATACCTCTGTATGGTCTTTTTGTGACTGTTGGTTTTATATGGTCAAGTTCTGCCCATAGACATCTCTACAGTTAGCTTAGTGTTTTCTGGGAGAGTAAAATCTGAAGCAAAAATAACCCCAAATCCTTAAATATGCTCAGACTTGAAATGGGAGCCTGTCCCCTGAAATAGGTGTTTGCAAAGCCCTTTTTGATGCCTCTCACTAAGAGCAAAGTGAAGGCTATTGCTTGGACAAATGCAAACATTTTTCATTGTACTCTTACATTTCACTTGTGTCGCCTCTAGCAGGTGTATCCAGTTTGCTCCTAATGCCTCCTTTAATGGCTTCTGCGGAGAGGGAGATTTATTAGGATGATTAAAGGAGCTGGATATAGCTACAGTCATCAACTTGAAAGCAAATGTGAGCAACACGACTGGTGCCTGGGCAGAGATGCAGCAGGTATCGTGAAATAAAAATCAAAATTAGTAATTAGTATTCAGCTCAGAGCAGTTTATTTCTGCCAGTCTATGGGTTTTTTCTCCTATTATATTGACCTTAACATTTCACAGGAGATGCTTAAGGCGTTGTGGTCCAGGCCATGGTGATGTCTTAAAGTCATTATTTTTAAGTGAAAAAGGAATCGGATGTTTCTTTTAGTGTAATCTGGGAGCCCGGATGAATTCCCTGATGAATATGGAGAACTCTGGTTCTTCCCATGTTTGCCTGGAATGTGCTTTCCAAACTGTGGTCATTGCTGACAAACTGGTGCCTTGACAAAATCCTTGCTTGGACCCTGGAAAAGTAGCTGGATTTTGAACAGATACTGTCCCCCTTTTACAAAATAGTAGGAATAATCATATGGAGGCTTTATTCATCATATTTTCAAAACACTGAGTACCTAGATCATGCATCAGGCTTGAAAATTACTTCTGTCTGATGTAAATCTATAAATCAGCTTCTCTTACATTCTTTTGATCACAAATTGTAATCGTGTCGTCGTGTTGTTTTGACAACTGGCAGTCTGAGCACTTTCTATAATTGGAAAATAATTGGAATAATTTCCCAAATTGGCAAATAAGTAAAATTTTTGGTTACTTCCAAAATGGTTATATTTGTAGTGATGAGCTGCTTAGTGTGAAATGGGCACCTTCATCTGCATAGGCTAATATATGGAAACCATGGTGCACTAAGAAGATGAGTCAAGACAAAGACATTTTCATCCTCTTTTAATAAAAAAAAAAAACTGAAGAATAATAATAGCTGAAGAAAAATGAGTCTCGGTGGTTATTTCTGTGCTGTCTCTGTCCCTTGATATTGGCAGAGCAAAGGTAGATGAATTGTCCAAATGTAGGACAGTAATGCAGCATAAGGCAGATGTGCTGATATCTTGATATAAAAGCATATCATGACAATGTTAGATGTCTATTGGAGGTGGAGATGAAAGCTTTATGGAGAGCTGGAGTGCCTTATGGATGGTATATAGGGCACCATAGGAGTGCAACGGAAGGGGCAAAGTCCTCCTTTGGTTGCAGGGCTTTGAGGGCCTGACTCAGTCACAGCTTTGCTTGCTGCTGGAGGGGGGTTTCGTTCTAATATTGATGAGTCTCGTGGAAGAACGTGGAAGATTTTGTGTATTTTTGTGCTTTTGATCCCTATTCACCTGTAACTTCTTGGAGCTGTATATAATAGTATGTACCTAATGCACAGTGAAGTAGGTGCACATATGTGCCGCTTGGCGTGCACGCAAGCCACCGTGGTGAGTTTAAGGCACACATTGGGATAAGACATTTTGGGAATGATTTATGCGGTACCATGACCTCTGTGCAGATGAACAACAGTGAAACATGAGAATTCCTGTGGAGCTACTGCTCTCAAGCTAGCAGGGCCAGGCTCAACGTTGAGGCTGTGCAAGTCAAGCTGGGGATTGTTCTACCATCTTAAACCCGCTGCGCTGATACAGTCCGAAACACAAGTGGTTTACTCTCCGAATCCAAGAATTTCTGCATTTTACATTCATGGTTAGAAAGCTATCAGGTTTTATACACTCACTCTAATTGTAATGCTTATGTATTGGGTTTGAAGCTTTATAATCCCCTTTTGTAAGTGATTTACTGCACGATCGTTAAGCTCCTTCGGCCCTAATGTTCTGGGCTTGGTTTGGGGCTGTAATGCTTTAGCGAATATTGATGGCATTGAGATGACTTAAGCTATTTTTTTCTGTCTTGCCTTTAGATCATCATGATGTAGCCTCAGTAATATGAAGCACTGAAATGCAGGAGTAATTATTTTTGTGTTAAGCACCAAGCTATACATATCTGCCCATTAGGCAGTCTGACATGGCAGTCTCTTGAGGGGCAGAAGATGGGTGATTAGATCCAGTTCTACGTGAAAAATGGTTCAAGGTGATTTAGTAACGCGTGTGAGCGGTGGAAAATGATGATTTAAACATCATGATTAATGCAGCTTGTCAGAGTTGGGAACCTCATCTCTTGAGCGACAGAGGTTATCCAAGTGCTCTGGCTGCGCAGCTGATGCAAGGAAGCGCAGCACTGATTAACGCTCGCTGATGAGGTGCTCCAGTTGAGAGCAACTTTGGTATCCGCAGAAAAGGATGCCAAAAGTAGTTATTTGCAAAGGATTTAGTGGGATCTTGTGGGTTTCTCCTTGACCAGGTAGGTCTTGTGTTTGCCAGACCTGCTCAGGACTCTTCCGGAGCTGTTAAACTCCGGGTTTCAAGGATGTGGGTGTGGATGCTCAGGGAGTGGGTTTCAAGCCCCTCTTGTTGACTCGGTCACGTCCTGCTCTTGCGGTTTACAGTTGTCTTTGAGAATCAGCAGGTCCTCTGTGGGTTGAGATGCTATAAAATGTGTGGGAAGGTTACGGAGGAGCTATAGGAAGTCAACAGAAATGTTCCCTGTGATTGCTTGGATAGTCCTGGGTTATGTAGGGGAATCGTATTTGACATCTGAGCTGTTTTGACCCAATAACACTTTAGGTTGAGAGTGTAACATGCACTTTCTTTCTCCCTCTTCTATGTATCCTATTCGGTGATCAAGTGTCCCAGTTAAAATCAGAGCGTTGCAATTTGGCTTCTGGGGCTATTTCAGTGTTCAGTGTTTTCTTTCAAACGCCTGCTTTGTAAAAGCAGAAGCATAAGGCTTGTACTTTAGTGCCTGCATGTTTTTTTGCTCCATGCTTTTCAAGGCCATTTCCCTGGGTAACTGCGAGTGCAGCAGGTACAGCCTCTTCAGGTCTGTGTTGCAGAGCATTTCAATCCAGCATCCCTTGAAGGAAGGAAGCTTTCTAATGATGCTACAACAGTTCGTAAATAAAAATGCTGTCCATTTTTTTTTCCTTTCTGTCAAAATCCTGAAATTGGAGCAAAAATGATGAATAAATCCACAGATCTGCCATGAACTCACGTGCTGCTTCTGACAGGAGAGCCGTGAGCTTCGTGGTCAGCCGGCCACGGTGCTGGGTGCTTTAGAGCTGTAACCCTTGTGGTGGGGACAGCGTGGCACCTTTGTACCTGTGACCCTGCTGCTGGACCCTGGCGCTTGCCCTGCAGTTGTTTCCCATGGCAGGTAGGGAAAAATCAGTTCAGGAGGAAGATCTTGAAATATCTCTACCCAAAAGCTGTCGCGGAGCAACCTGACCCACATGGTTGCAGTGTCCAGTCTCGTGTCTCCCCATGTGGTTTTGGGACTAATGTGCATGGAAGAGATGCACTAAAAGACCTAAGCATGCCACAAATATCAATTCCTTTCAGTTCTGTGTAAACAGTAGTGAGGCAATACCTAAAAACTGTGCAAATATCTCACCTAAGAGGAAAACAAGGGCATTGCAGTTGCTTGTCTTGGCAGGAGAGCAGCCGTCGAAGCCACGTGCAAGGGAGTGCTTTGTCACACAGCACTAAGCATGCAGGTATCTGCTCCCTCAGATTGCAGAACCCTGCATTGGTTACGTTGCTTACTTTTCCAGCTTTTATTTGCAGAGCGCCGGGAATGGCGAAGCGGGAAGCTGGGTGGGATGTTTGATGGCACAATTTGCCCGAATAAAAGGCCCCAATCCCCAAGTGCTTCGCAGTGGGGCTGCTGCTTGAGCCTCCACAGTGTGCTGAAAAGTGGAGGCCCCCTTGGGTGCACATGGGAGTTCTTATTGGAAACAGTCAACGATAAAAGTAAAAAATGTAGCTCTGCTAAGGGAGCATCTGCTGAGCACCAGGCTAATGGGAAGCTCAGGAATATTCTCCGAGTAGTATCTGAAAGAAACGTTGCAGCAAGAAGGAAGCTATTCCACATCCCACTTACAGTCTTCAAAGCACAATTTGCCTTTTTTAAGCATCAAAATGAGTTACTGGGACACAAGCTCCGATGAGGATCTGAATTTGAGTCACTTAGAACGTGTTAAATATAGAGGAAGGGAGAAGAGCAAGGAGAGCAGGAAGGGATGGGAGTTGAAGGGGGCCCTGCTTTCCAGCACGAGCTGAAATTCGTTCATCCAAGAGTAAAACTGAAGCATCTGTGTGTTATTAAAAAGGAAGAGTCTCTCTTTTATGCATCCCTCAAGGGGCAAAGCTGCATGGCCTGTGTTGAGCTTAAAAAATACTCAAGCATCTTAGTGTGTCACCTTGCTGGTGCTTGCTTTTTGCTTTTTTTTTTTTGTCCTGTATTTTTTTTTCTTTCTTTTTCCAGTTGTGGATATAAAGACGGGAATTGCCAGGCTGCCTTTTTTTAAGCTCAACTTCAAAAAATAAGTATTTATTTCAATGCTAGATGCTAACGCAGGCACATCAATGAAGGCTTGAAATTTTGGAATGATGTAAAATTCACAAATATATCTTTGCTTAAGGAAAAAAAAAAAAAAGAAAGTTCAAGCAAATGCAGGTCCATAGTTTTTGTGTACAGCCATAAACCACCCGGATTGTAGCTGGGATGGAATAACATAGGAGCAGAGCACGGAGCTGCTGGGCCACTTGTGGAGCTGGAGCGGGCAGTATCCCTTCCCCGTGTTAATTATGGCCATTTATAGAGGCTCATTAATTAGCCATGTGTATTATTGGGATGCCTGGCTGTGCTGTGTTCTTGCCACCTCTTATTTTCCCCTTTGGAACAGACCAAGGGAAGCAGCAGTTAGTTTCTGGCATTGGCATGATATACCTGATTTCCCAGCAAAAGACTGAGGTAATCAAATCAAGCCCATGTATTCCCTTAGCCTTAGGAGACGGGTGAGTGAGAAACATTTTAATGTGTTTTTTAAGCCCTGGTTGAACAAGGTACCTTGCGAGCTCCAAGTAAGCTATTGACTCCAATGAAACTACTCACGTAATTATTTTTTATTTCATATTGAGTGTGTGTGGCTGGATTTATATCACACAGCAGACCGCAAGCAGCCAGCTTTTGCTGTGGATTGCTAAGGGATTAACTGGATTTGAAGCAAAGGGTAAGTGAATGGACAAATCCACCTATCCCTTATCCCTGAATCCTTCCCAAGTGGAATAAGCTGGTCACTTCAGTGGTCACTTGAAGCACTGTATTGTAAGAAGACACAATTCCTGGACTAAATTAAATCAAATTAAATGGAAATTGAATGCAACCAGTGCTAGGCTGTGAGATAAGATGCAAAAGCTGATTTTCAGTGATCTTGGAGGGAAGTGACTGGAGCCAAAGCAAAAAGAGGTGGGAATCCTTAGGTGGTTGCTAATGACCGCTAGCCAAATGGCCTTGTGTGCTGTTTGCTTGTATTTCTGTGGCTGCAAAGGCAGAGGATCCAAAGGTGCCCAGATGACTGGGTCTGACGTACGGAGCATTTGGAGCTTTTGATCCAGGTGTCCGTGAGTGTCTCCTGTCTTGTAGCTTCTGGGTCTAACTTCTCCCTGAGCGAGCCTGAGCCCCTTGGCACTTGCCATCCTCCTGGTCCTGCTTCCTGGATACCGAGCTGGCACCTTCTCACTTTCCTTTCCATGGTCTTTTTATGGAAGCAACAGAGCTTCAGGCTCCAGACCTTCAGGAGTTGCCTTCATTCCCCTTGTTCCTGCACACGTGGACAGGAGAGTTGTGAGTCCCAAGGCTCTCTGAGGACTAAGGATGTTAAGGGTAGTTGTCTAAGGATGTTAAGGGTAGTTGCCTACATCTTACACCCGTTGAATCCAAGGCACCCAGAGGCTCCTTTGGATCTTCCCCTCTGTTTTTACCTGTTATGCCTGCTCTGGGTTCACATTCCCGTCGATCTGAGTGTCTGCGGAGAGGAATGCCTAGTGATACAGTAAATTACACCTAAGGCATGGAATGGAGTGCACAAGAACAGGTTTAATTACCTGCCACTGATAAAGGGGGGAGATAGAGGTTTGTAAATGCTGTTTTGTGTGTGCGCACGCTGAGTGCTTCAAAGTGACAATTGTGCATTAAACAGAAGCGTGATATCCATCTGGAAAAATGATTTCAGGTGTTCATTACGTGTTTCTATGCTGTGGAGTTTTTATATAGGCTTCAAAGCCCTTTCTGGTGCTGGGTGTCAGGGAGAAATATGCTGGCTGTGAGCGCAAATAAGCTGCGCTGCAACGTGTGGCTGAGCTTCTCGTAAGCAAACGTAGCATTAGTGTATTTGGATCTAAAAATGGTGTTTTTAATCCTTGCTTGAACTTTAATGTTCCTTCTTGTGTTGTGATCACGATGAGCCCTGCAGACTGCCTCCTAGGTCCTAGCAGACAGGTCCTGTTGGGATTCCAGGTGGGAATATGGATTTTAGGCTTGGGCCCATGTTAAATAATATGTAAGAGGGCTTGATAGACTGTTCTTGCCTTGAAAATTGCATTTGGCAGATGATGTTTCAGATGAGGTTCAGCTGCAGCTGTTATTTCTAATGCACTGGTGTGGGTGTCCTGAGCAACAGCATCCTGGTTAAGAATGTGTGCATGCTGGTTGGAGAACAGGGGTATTTTGATGCTCTTGCTGTTTATTTGCAGCGTCCCATGATGTTGAAACGCTCTGCAGGGCTGGTTGCCCCAGACTGTCACAGCTCTTATCCCTGTTTCTCATCTCCATGACCTCCACGTCCTGCAAAAGCCGCATTTATCTTCACTTAGCAGAGGCACTGTAAGCACCTCTCATCCACAGACTGACTCTGAGGATGAAAATGCCCCTAATTTAGGGGGAACTGCAGCTCTTAACACCGTAGTTTATAACGTATGCAGTAGTAGGTGGTTGATGCTTCATCTTGTGTTCATGCAAGCAGTTCTGGACACGGACGTGGCCTTTGAGACCTGAACGCACCTTCATAGGAAGCCTTATTCCAAGGAAGGAAAAAGGTCAAAATATTCCTGTTGACAACAAGTTTTTAATAACCTGAGGATTCATTAGTGTTTTCTGTCGTGTCTTTGCTCTTTTTGTGGAGCTAGGATGCTAATCTAATTACAAGCCTTTCTGTTGAGCCCGGCCTACCCTTGTTTTCTTAGAAGTCCCCAGCTAGATCGTCAGCTTTTGTTTAGTCATGTTGGGTGTTTCTCATTAAACTATATTAATTTGAAAAGTCTTCCAGCAAGTCAGGTGAGACTTTCTCATGAATGTGTGATAATTATTTTGGAGATAGCTCATAGGAAAACGTCTTCAGCCAGCAGGATATTTGCATTTCAGTGATTTTTTTTCCCTTCTAGCTGACAAGAAATCGCTTTTCATTGCAGTACATGACTTCAGGGAGGCGAGGAAGTGAGTATTGGGTATAAAACAACATTAAGACACATGCTTAACATGATCTTTGTTTTCCAAGTCCAAAATCGCTGTTGGCATTCGGAAGGCTCAGGTCTCATCCTCAGGAATTGGGAATCACGTTTATTAATCTCATAATATAAAAATTGTGCCTTTAGACGGAGCTGAAAGGAGCGTTTGTGCACTGTAATTGCCCCGTTCTTGTTGTGTTTGAATTGTGATGGATAACTTGCCAAAATGCAGCTCAATTGCCAAGCTGCCGCCTCAGCAATGTACAGGAGAAGCCAAAACACACATTTGTGCTGTTACTGTACATGCATAATTGTGCTGCTAGATGAAATATAGGAAACGCATGTGTGTTTTGGCCCTGCGTAGCAATCATTTGTTGAGTTGAGAAGTTACTCCTGTAGAGAGGGGCAAACTCTAACTCAGGAGGAGTTGCCTCGAGCTTCCTTAGGGGTGAAGCTTGTGTGATTAAATACACAGCATGCTGCATGTGGAAGGTGCCTGGCAGCTTTTGGAGCTCTTATCACTTGATATCACTTGATACTGCTCGGCTGGTCCAGGGCAGCAGCTTCCTTCCTCTTGGCTCCTTTCTGTTCCATCCTTTCATATTTTCCTTTCCAGTTTTAATGACCTGGCCAGGGGCAGACTGCAGCCCTCAGAGCTATTCTGGATTATTCTTTCGTTTTTATTTTCTCTTCAGTTTCCAAATTATTGCCATCCAGGCCCAGGAACCTGTGCAGTGGGGACAGGACCTGCGGCTCATCCCAAGGGCGTCCTCAGTATTGGTTCATGGAACGGGCAGCTGAGCTGGAGAACCGAGGCTTAAACTTTGCTCTTGTACACAGTGAAAAGCATTAACGGTTTCAGCACACTTATTTTCTGCCAACTCCAGTAAAAGAGTATATATTAAGGTCACTTTTTATCCTCTTGAGCCTTTCAGACAGCAAAATAAAATGCTGCTTCCACCACTGGGGTCACTTGGCTTTTGCTGCCCTGCAGCTCCGAGGGGCATCGCTGCTTTCTGCACCTTGGGCAGCAGGATGGAAACCTTTGTGATTGGGTTATGGATTTTTGGGAAATACATGCTGGGAAATGAAATGAATAATCAAATATTAAATTAATAAGTAGGAAGCCTGGCATTTAGAGTAATGTTTCCTGTTTCGAATTCAGCAAAACCGCACGGACCAAATATGTAATTATTTTAAAATGGATTTTTCTTTGGTAGTGGATTGAGCACAACTGAGCTCTGGATTGACAGTCCTGAAGGCAGAAGCCCTCAGTTCTGTTTTTACATCATGTTCTGCTGACAATAAAGAGGAAACTGCCTTCGTGTTAGTGAGGAGAGGGCCATAAACCCCAGGAGGGCCCAGTCTGCAGTGACTGGCAGCCAGCTTGGGAAATGACTTGTCTATTATTTTTATTACACTTTGTTGCTGCTGGGACCCGACTAAAAGGATTGCTTTGTTTTACGGTCTATTGTGGTGGAAGAATCTTTGTCCTGCCCTCTACAGCATCTTCATATCAGAAGATGACATCTTCCCATGTGTCCTCATCTTCTACCTTCACCTTCCATTTCTCCTTCTCAGGAAAGACCCTGGCTGCTGCTTCCAGCTGCTGCAAACTTGAGCTTCAAAGTCATCCACAATAATTCGGTTGGTGAACATCAATTTTGCACACTTCAAAAAAGATCTTTTTCTGTTGATTATTCCTTTGCCAGCATCAGGAGTCTCTAATTGTGCACTTTAAATTGCAGTACAAAGTGTGGCCAGTTTGTACAACGAGGAAACGTTTAATTTCCAATTAAGTTCGTGGGGCCGCAGCGCCTTGCGGGGGGAAGGGGTAGAAGGGAAGGAATTTGTCCGTGGCATTTGATTATTAACGATGGAGATACTGAAACTTAATTAGGACTTCTGATCTGGAACATTGCGTTAGGATTAATTATATCTGGAAGTCTAGTATTTTATACTTTTTTTTCTTTTAATTAAAATGTATGAACTTTAAAAAGCAAAACTTCTGAGCCTTATGGTCTGAGCAGACCAAGAGTAAGAAGGCACCGTGGTGTCCGTATTAGGCCAGGTAGGGAAAAACAAATCGCAGCAGTAGCAGCTGAGGGAAGCGTAAAGAAAGACTTAGACCAGTTGTGTTAGAAATGAAGTTAATTATAGTGGTGCAGGAGGCAAGGCTTTGGGGTAAACCTCCGGAGTACTTTTTCCATGCAATATGTAGCAATTAATCCCATTCTGGAGTTGGTGCCACGTTGATGTGAAGTGTAAATATCCAAAATCTGCTATTGAGAGTCTGTGGGTTTATGTAGAGAAGATCCCGGAGGTCCTGGGCAAAGCCAGGTTTGGTGCCGCTGCGCTCAGCATCGGTCTCTCGACTGCATGAGATGCATCAGGTGCTGCATGAGAATTATTATTAAAATAATAATTTATTTAAAGCGTGCAATTGAAAAGAGATGGAGAATAGAGGGGAGTGCAGCCCTCTTGATAAAAACTTGTTGCTTCTCGTGTCCCAGCATGTGCAGAAAGGGGTGATCCTCCATGGAGCAGTGGCTGGTGACAGATGCCGCCCCTTGCAGTGCTACCTTGGCTCCTGACAGCTCCCCTCGTTCATCCCTGCACGCAGAGCCCCAGTATCCATCTGGGATCCATATTCCTGGGGCTTGTTTTGTGTCTCAGCACATCGTCCTCAACTGATGCTTCGATTTTATCGCGTGAAACTGTGATTGCTCCTCCTTGCAGTCTGGACAGGAACAGCACAAACGCAGCAGCTCCTCATACAAGCTGAGCTCGCCTTGGTGTGGCTTCTGTTTTTGGTCTTCTATATTTAGCACAGGTCGTGATTCTTCGTTGAATAGAGCTGCTGCTCAGAGCTTTCACTTCTGCAAAAGCAGGGAGAAGCTGGGGGTAAGGTAGGACATAAACACTTTAGTGGCAATAAGGTCCCTTGCACAGAGCGGAGGCAGGAAAATCCAAGCTCCTTAGCCTGGAGGTGGGACTTTTCCTTTGCAGATGGCTGCTGAAGCAGAGCCAAGACTGGGGAGCTTGAGGTTTTGGAGACAGTGACTTAGTGACAATGACATGACAAATTGAAACCTTGGCTGCTGCTTTTGTTGCCTTTGTTTAACTCGCACAATGGAGCTTTGTGGTGCAGCAAAGGGCACTGCAGAGCCTGAGCTGGTGGGGGAAGGAGAGGAAAGAAAAAGGACTAAAACTTATTTGGAATTGCAGCAGCAACGTATTCCAGGGAGTGCAAATCTTTATGTTCCCCTTTTCCAACAATAGCTGCAGAGTAAGGTCTGGTAATCCAAAAAAATTGAGCAAGAGAAGGGTTTTAAACTAGTGGCCTGTAGTCATTGATAACATCTCCATGGGTTTGTGGTTCATTTTGGTTCCTTCTTGTCGTCTCTACCAATGCAGAATTTCTCGCAATTGTAAATGAGACTTTATTATAGCTTGTATTACATAGTGAAATTATTACCAGGCACAAAAAAGGGCAGGAAAGCTCAGCAATGTGTTTGAAAGCACAACCAGCTCCGCTAGGGATGGAGGCTTCCTTTCTGAACCGGGTTGCTGCAGCCTGCAGTGATTTCCATGGGTTATAACATGGTTACAACTGTCCCCTGCAACATCCACAACTCACAGCTTCCTTGTGCTAACCCTCTGTGACTAGAGGAAACTCTTCTCAAGTGGAACATGGGAGTCTTGGCCCTGGTTACGAATCTCTGATGCTTTTTATTCAGATCACAGAACGGTTACGGTCAGAAGGGACCTTACAGATGCTCAGCATGCTGTTCAGATAAAGCAGTGACATATCTGGAGATGCTGCTAATGAGTTAATAGGGTAAACGTACAGATAGAGTCTCCCTAGCTGTACTGCAGGAATGGATCAAGTCTCTATTACCTGATTATAGCTGGGTGTCTCTAAATGAGAAGTGCTGTCCAGGCATTTGGAAACCAGCCGTTCAGGTCGGACCCCCCCTTTTCTCTCCGTCTTTGCAGTCCCTGCTTGGCTAGCCATGCTTTGCAACCGCTTCAGATGTTATTAGTTGTGTTGATGGGAGATGATAAAATGCAAAGAATTGAATATTTATTCAATCTCCTTACAAGCCCTTCTTTTTCTTCTGCTTTGCAGTTTGCTGAGGTTTTGTTGCATGCTGCTACCCATGGCTTGGAAAGCTTGGTGCTCCAAAGGCACCGACGTTGCTTTATTGGTGGCAAGTTGTGCATGGGATAGGAAAAGAAAGGGCAGGCTCCTGTTGTCCCTGAGTGGCATGACAGTCATCTTAAAAAGCAATTCCTCATTACTGTGACTTTTGCATAAAATGCACAAGGGCTTTGAGTTTTGTCATTGGGTGAGGTTCTTTATTGTGGTCATTGAAAGGTTTTTATCTCTTATCTTTTTCTAAGAGCCTTGAGTGGGCTGAGTCTGATGTCAGTTTGATCCTTGCAGGTCACAGTATTGCTGGGCTCAGGTCTGTGAGTTACCCGCCCTGAGAGCACTGTATGGGAGCTGTTAAAGAAGAGGGTAGGTCACCATTCAAAATGCCTCATTAATCTGAACAATTAGCATGTTACCCATGACTTATGGGTTCTGTGTAAAGACTTTCACCCGGAGCTCTCCAGGAAGAATTATCTGCCCTTCTGGATTAGAGTAATCATCCCCTTGAAATACTCTAATAACCTAAGAACTCTTAGGAGCTGATTACAGGGGATTTTGCTGTTCAACCAGGGCTTCTCAGTTCGAACTAGCACATAAAATAAGTTGCTGTTGGTCTGTTGGGTGGTTATGAATGTGAGCTGAGGAATCCAATGAGGTATTTTTGTTAGAAGCAGAAAAGCTTTAGTATCTTGGAGCAAGATATTGTGCAGGGGCTCATAGGTGATGTTGGATGCAGTTCTGCCCCAGCTGCTCCAAAAAGAGGAGTTGAAATTTGGGACGTGTTGGGAGAGGGTTGCAAAGATGTTTGCAGCACTGCAGAATCCATCTGATAAAAAATGGATTCATGGTGAGTGGCTTTTCTTAGCCTAGCAAAGTGAGGCTTGAGGAGAGAGATTCGTACCATGTACCAATTCACTGAGAGATTAGCATCCATTGAGGAGGAGGGAGAGGATTTTAAAAGACAAAACTATTTTTTTTTAAAGGATGGTGCTGTTAAGTGGGAGGGAGGATGCTGGGCATTAAAAGTCACCGCAGTGTTTCCAAAGTATTTCTTGAAGTGCTTGTGTTTGCTGCTTGTGTGTGCACGTCCATGAGAGGGATGTGGGATGTCATCTCCATGAGGAATGACCCTAGGTTGTATCTGACTGTATTTTGCACCAAACAGCCCATTTTGGACACAGGCCTGGCCACGTTATCCTGGGATGGGAACAGGTCTCTTGGCCCATTCCTAGACCTTTGGCTCTAGCACCATGGCCTGATTTAGCCCCGCATGAGGCAAGTTCTCTTCATTCAGGGTATTTGGTTGATGGCAAGTAAGGCACTGGTGTCTGGCAACCCAAAGCCACTTATCAGACCAGGAGAATGATTCCCCAACACGGGTACAAAGCAACTACAATACAGTAGGTTACGATGCATTTAGCAGATCAAAGACCGCTTTGATCTAACGAGGAAGTGCAAAACGGCAAGAGGTGACATTTCTAGGCAAAATATACTCATTGAAGGGGTTAAAAAGGTGCGTGTTTCAACGAAGAGAAATTCCCCACGAGTGTTCAATATTTGAAATGCTGAATAAGAAATCTAGCCTGGTAAATGCAGCTGAATGAAAAAGTGTGAATGAAGCTATTCAGGGAAAGCTGCAAATGAAGGAAGATTTTGATATCTTATTTTGGACAGAAAATACAAGTTTAGAGAAACTGGGAATTTCTTTGTAGCACAAATGAGTGCTACAAAGATGAGCAAGGTAAGTCCTGCCCAGAGCAGGAATCTCTCTCTCCTCAGAATATACTCCATGTGCTAAGTTAGATGTGATGCATGGGAGGGTAGTCGTGGCTTAAGATGCCAGTTTATGTTGCTGTTTTAAAGGGCTGCCATTATCCATGTGACAGTGCCAGGGAAATGGAAATGAATGGGAATGTTCATGGTAATCTTTCATCTATAGGAAAGCTAGTGTCTATGCAGAAAGCCTCACTCCATCCATTGATGGATTCTGTGCAATGTTGTGTGCAACAGTTTTTAAAGCAAGAAACAAAGAAGTGGGATCTACCTAATTCCAACTCTGAGCTTAAAAAGCAACAACCAAAATACTCTCTGCCCCTCATCATGTTCTCATTTGGAAAATACACTGCCTGCAGACATTCAGTTGATGTTTATCCATGGCTTGCTGCTTGCCTCTGAATTATGTGAGCTTGAAATAGAAATCAAAGGCAGTGACCTGATGGGAAGGAGGAAAAATGAAAACCGCAGGATAAAATTTCCCGGAAAGATCCCGATCTCAGCAGCACATGTGCAAAAACACTTAGGAATCCATGGAGCCCAAGCCAGAGCAGTAAATAACGAGGAGCACTGCAGGCAGCTCTGGTATAATTTGAGCATCTGGTCAGCTACAGTTAATGCGAATGTAGTCCCTGTGAAATGGATGGGGATGAATGTCTGTGGCAAAAGGGGCTACAAAGGGAGCGCTAAATGAGACATCGCCTCGACCAGGGGACCAGGAAGGAGATGTCTGAGTTATTATGAGGAGCTCCCTGAAGCCACCGGGGTTTCCTGCAGCTGCAGCGGGGAGAGCAGGCAGCATTCCAGGTTCCCTTGGGAGGAAGTGCAATCCATGTTGTGGGAAAAGGTATTCTGGCTTTTTGGGAGGCTTTAGGGCCAGCTAAGGCACCATCTGTTGCAGGGGCGCGTTGCTCCTTCGCGCACCGCGGTGTTGGTTGTAACGGGGATTGGGCTGAAGGGAAGCCCAGGGCTCCACAAGCCACGTGGGCAGGGAGACGGCTGAAAAGAGCCTGGAGGTGAAAGGGAATCCCCATAAAAACTGTGGAGAAGCCTCCTCCCCCCTGCTGCCCCTTCCCTCTCTGCCAGGAGCTCAAATTTCCGGGACTTGTACAACCAACCCTGTGAGGCCCCACATGGAGCTCACTGGGTTGGTTGTCCAAGTCCTGGAATTTGTATCTTTATTTTACAGCATCACAAGAATTTCCTCCCTTTCACTTCCCTGGCTGCCCACCACTGTGTGAACTGAATATTTTCCCCACAGTATCTCTATCCAGCAGAAATCCTGATATTTGTGTCATTGGTGAATGAGAAGTCTACCTCATCCTCCCTCTTCTTGGTCTCTTTTCAGTGGGAACTTGGTGTTTAGGTCATGCTCTGCAGGTCATGCTCTGCAGGCCAGGATGTTGAGAAGATACAGGATATTGGCTTGCAGTCTCTGTTAAGAAGTTGTGAGTAGTTATGTAAAATTAATGCTGTGTTCTGCAGATCATGAGCACAACATGATCCCTCCCTAAAAGTCCCTGTTACATTTTCAAGCTCCTCTTTGACATGCTTGATGGTCATCTTGGTCTGCCAGAAGATCCTGACCCTCTATTGCGCTAGTGGAGCATGACCCGGAATTGATGCTGGTCTGAGAGGGAAACAGAGGCTCTATGGACTTTGCTCATCAACTTTCTTCCCTTTCATGATAGATGTTAGCGTGGAAAGGCCCAACAAGACATTATGAGCTGAACTTGGTTGAATGTTTCTGAGGTGACGAATGTCCCAGCGACAGACAAATGTCCCAATCCCTCTTTCTCTATGTATTTTAAACAGATTTTCACTTTCTTAGCCCAGATTTTCTCATTTCACTTTTGTCTCCCTCCACTCCTCCCTGCTTTGTGCTGCTTTTTGAAATGAGAAGTATGATGAACCTATCCCTGTGCAGAGCTTGGAGCAAAGCGCCACGATATCCCAAATGCTGGAAATTCTCACTGCTCTCCAGGCCCAGATGGTCTTTTTTTCCCTTTAGAAACAGCTCTGGGAAGCTGTATTTGAAATCTGGAGGTCCAGGGTGCTTTGGTCCTCACACATCTGATTTGGAGGCTCTTTGCCAAGGAGAGCCCCCGTGTTGATGTCCACAGGCTCCTTGCAGCAGCAGAGGATGGAGTCGGTGCCTTGCACTCACCAAGGACTTCCATAATCCATTGAAATGAGGATTCATTCCTGCTGTTCCTTTGGACGTGGTCATCCTTCCACGCACGGTAACTTGGTGGTGGGAAGCCGGGAGGGCAAAAGTCTCTCTGCTGCACGGGGGTGGGTTGGATTTGGAGCTGAGCACTGCAAGTCACTGCCTCACAGCAGCTATTGGTGCAACTTTGCCACATTTCTGGTCCTTAGATGGATTGGCAGACTCAACTTCCCCGAAACTCAACTTAAAATGCACGGGATGAGAAAAATGCCTCTCTCGAAAGACTCCTGCTGAGCTGATAACAGTCTACAGGAAGACATTTATTTAAACAGAAATAAACATGCCTTAGGATGCTTGGATCCTATTTTCAGCTTTATTAAGCTATTTTCAGCTTTATTAAGAATGCTGTGTTTAATTTTTTCCAGCGTCTCCAGCCCCATTAATTTAGTTTACACTGCGTTTGGATCAATTAGTGCTCTTGATGATAATGCACTCGCTGCCTGGTACAAACGAGGGAAACCACAGGGTGAATGTTGAGCGTGTTAAAGAACCTGGAGCTCCTCCAAGGACTGTGAACGGGCAAGTCTCAGAGTCTGGCCAAGTGGAATGTAGAAATCCAGGCTGGGGACCTCGCTATGGATCTGTGCTCACACTCCAGTGACTTCTCAAGCCCATCCTTGCTGTCACTTCTGGGCTTCAGGATTTTTCCCCCTCTCCAGTATTCTCATGACAACTTGCTGGCGTTTCTGTTGAGCAGAATTAATAATGGTAGGTACAGAAAATGCAGGCAGAAACAGCAGTGAAAAAGGGCAAGGATTTGGAAAGACTCCCTGGTGTCTTGAGGCTGTTAGGAACCAGGTGAGATGGCGTTCAGTGTCTCTCCTCAGTGAGAATCTTTTTTTTGGCCATTTTCTTCTTGGCCATTTCTTCTTGGCCATTTAAAAAAAAAAAAACAAAGCAAACTCAGGGAACTGGACAATAGAGGAGACAAGTATCCCCAAAGTGGAGCTTGCTGGCACTTAGTGCCTAATCACGGTGCTGCTAATACATTGGATTTCAGCTTCTCTGCATCTCTGTGACCTACTGGATCTATAATGGTCAAAAGTGGTATTTTTTGTTTCAGTTTTGTTTTAGAGAAGTGCCTGCTGTAGAAGGCACATGTGAGCTTGAATTTTATTATAGCGCTTTTCAAATGCAATGGAATATACTGAGTTTAGTTTCAGCTGTTAATGCCAAGGGTTCTTGCCCTCCACTCAAGATTATTGGCAGTTGTGCTGAATGTGTAGCAATGCCCCTGCAATTTTATTTGGGACATATGCACTAGAATATACTAATGCAATGTCAATAATGCATCATAATATATGACCACTGTAGCGGGGCGAAGTGAGTTGCATCTGTTGGAGGTGGCTTTTCAGTTTTGATAGCTTCCTTCCCAACTTCTGTTTATTCTTATCGTAAAAGTGTATATTATGAAGCTTGTTACGTGATACTTCACTGTATTTTTTGGAATTTGCAGGATTGAACAGTTTTGATGTGTGTCTAGATGTTGTGAGCACCTCTTGTTCCTTTGGGATGTCGTGGTTGTCGCGCTTCTGGTCCAGCACAACCTTTGCAGCTGAGCAAAATAACTTGGATGTTTGTGCAAGGCAGGTCTCATAGTTCCCTTTGCTCTCCCAAACCTGATGTGCTGCTCTGAGAACCCTTCTCATTCTGCTTAAGTGCCTGCTGAGCAGCAGAGGACAGTGAAAGGTGGGTATAAGTCACTGGAAAACCCATATCATTATCCTGGATTTGTTGATTTAGTCAATAATAACAACCCACAAAGCAAGAGGTGAAACCCCTAGGCTGAATTCTCTCGAGCATCTGATAAAAACAAATATTGCATCTTTTGTGCGGCTCCCAGAAGCAGCAGGCATCAATTCCTTCCTAAATGTGTCCGACTTCTCATGTCTTAAATGTGTATTTAAATGCACTGATCTTGGTTAATTAAGTAAATGTGCTTGTGAATCCTGGAAAAGCAGCATTTTTTAAGGTGGAAGCAGTGAGTCTGTGTGTATGATACCAAATGCGCCCAGCATCCCCCACTGCGTGCAGGGGGGCCGTGCAGACCACAGCTTAAAGGGTTTATTTTAGACGGGTGTAATAGCCTGGCACTGCTGGCATGCGAGGCTGAGGAAACGTATTCCTAATGGAAAACCAAGCTGTTTTGCTGCCAATTTTGGAGCGAAAAGTGCAATGTAACAAGAATATGCATGGAGTTTCACAGAGGTGTTCAAAGAGCTTTTTTCCCCCCCAATTTGACTCATCTTGTCCATATGCATTAGAGATGACCAGCTGATTATTCCCCCGTGGAACAGCACTTTCAAATGCCCCATCCAGTTTGAACTCATTTGTGCTTCAAGTGTCTTTAAACACAAATGGCTTTTGTTCCTGCTCTGTGGTGGGGGAATACTCCAAGTTTAAGGCTTCGGAACTTGATATTTTATTTGCACTTGGGTAAAGCAGAAACATTTTCAAAAGGCTGCTTTATTCTTCTGAGGCATTAGTGAGCTGATGGAATATTTAAATTCTTGCATTGCTGCTGCTTTGATGATATTTTCTACCTGCCATTGCTAGGTACCTTCTCAGCTTAGCACATGGGTAATTGGCAGCATAAATCTCTTCAAAATATACAAACCTGTTTTGTGATACATATCTCTACACATATATATTTTATTCTTGGCTAGAGTAATATGCTCAACTCTTAAGTGTAACTTAGAGAGGTCTGCCCAGGAAACACGGATTTTCCATGAGATAAATGAAGACAGGGTAGCACATGCAAGAGGAGGCAACTGTATATTATGTTTATGGTGATTTTATGAATCGTGCTGTTGCCTGATTGCTCACCCTTGCTGTGATGGCACAGTAAGCTGGAAGCAAGGGCTGTAATATTGCCCCATTGCGTTACACACTACACTCTCCTTTAGCCTGAAGGAGTTTGATCTGCAGCCGAGCTTCCAGTGCCTTGGAATAACATGGAGGCATCCGAAGGTGCCTTTGCAGGGATAGGTAGCCCTGAGCTTGGCAGTTTGGTGGTTTTTTTTTTTTTTTTTGGACAGGCATTTCCTTTGCATCTGTTTATGCTTCAGCCTCTACTTTTAAGGGCAGTTAATTTTTGCAGAGCTCCCTCCTAGCAGTGACTTGGTGCAATAGAGCACGTGCCTTGCAGAGCTCATCCTTGCAAGATAGCACTCGAAAAGCTGCATTTTCCCAGAATTTCCCTCACAAGGAAGAAGGGTTTCAGTAAAGAAACTGCGTCGTAAAGGGGAGTTTCTTCCCCTTCAACATTGCTGCCCTCGGATCAGCAGAACGAATTTGTGCCCTCCATAATATTCCTCTCAAAGCAGCGGCCCCGGGGCTGTGTTTTGGCTTCCTTCCCTTTAACCATTCCCTCCTGCATCTTCCTTTTCCATGAGCTCTCTGCAGGGAAAATGGCAAAGAGTGGCAGAAACACAAGTGAGGACTGGGCATATTTGCCAGATATTAGCATTATTATCTGTGTATTATGTGTATATGTATATTATCTAAGAGGAGAAACCAAAAAGTAGATAAATTGTCCCAGAAATGTCCTCCATAGGGTTTGGCAGGAGTTTAGAGGACACATTCACAATAAACTGATAGTTTTACTAAGCAGAGACTGTGGCCCCTTGGGTTTCTCCAGTGCTGTTGGCTCAGCCAAAGATTATGCAAACAGAGGTTATATTTGCCTTTTTTTATTTTTTTTTTTTTTGCTCTCATTTGTTAAACATGCAGTTTATTAAATTCAGTTTCTGTCGTTAACTCTCTGTGAAGAAAATGCCCGGCAGGTTCAGGCTCATAGCGGGTCTAACCTCACTGGGGCTTTGCCAGGCTTAATTGCTCCTAATGTGCAAAAGCTTGGGATAAAAGGAGTTATGTAAAAGCAATATATATATAACAGCAATGATGAAGGTGATGGGGATTCATATCCCACCTGCTGCCACATCAGCAGAGCAGAAACAGTCTCTGCCTTTTGGCTTTGCTGCTCTTCTCTCTGCTGTGCAGAAGCTTCATGTTCCCATGTTTCCTTATTTCCCCCTCTGAAAAATTGGCTTGGCGCTCTCTGTTGAGGCCAAAAAATTGGATTTTGGGTGCTCTCCTTCTGGACGAGCCCCGTGTTTCACTCTGAAACTTAGTTGGTGAGATTAGTTTAGGTAGATCCAGATTTTGAGCTGAATATAAGCTTTTCCCCCGAGGGGAAAATTAGAAATAATTGCCAAGAATGTGCGTTTTTCCCGAACGCTGTGCTTCTGCGGTAATAATTTAGCTACTGAAAAGCTTTCTAATTTAAAATGCAGATTAGCACTGAAATTAATTTGATCCTGTTAGTAGTTACTTCCATTCTCCTTTTGAACCAGCAAATGCAAAGGTCAGAGGTGCAGAAAAGCTCTCAAGTTACACAGACCTAAGAGAATTAATTATGTAGTGGGGTATGTTTTGTATCTGAAACTTTGGGGAGCTTCCTCCTTCATTGTCGTTTATTTTGTCATTTTTCCTTTGAATAAACTTGTTTTGAGTGAAACTGGGGCCGCCAGGACGTTGCTGGTGGGATGCAGAGCTTTGATTGCCTGCTGGGCAGGGGCTTTGGTGCCTGGGAGCTGCCAAGTGTTAGGAGCTGCAAGGATCCTCCATTGGGTGGGTCAGGATTAACTCCTGATTTTGCTCCTTAACGAGGGAATGTCTCTAACACAGCATCTTTCTGGGTTTTTTTGAAAGCTCTACATGCTGAAAGGGGTGCAAATGGGCTGGCCAGGTCTTTCCTTGTGTGAGCATGGCAGATTGGATCCATGAGCCTGGCAATTCCCATCTTCCTGGTGGGATTCGATAGGAGGCTTTGGAAAGGCCTTGGAGGGATGCAGTGTGTGGGGAGGATGAGGAGATGGAGAAGATGGTGCCCCAGCCCATTGGAGAAGGTTGTCAGTGATGCTATCTTGCAGCAGCAGGACTTTTATTTATATATATATATACACACACACACACACACACATATACACACACTATTTATATATATATACTTTTATATATATGCTGTTAAGTCAATAATACCCGGGTTTTAATGTGCTTATTAACAGGAGCTCTGTCTGCACTCTCCTAATGTCTTTAAAAGTCCTTGATGCGGAGCAGAAGACCCTGTTGCTGTTTTATTTCCTATTTTCTCCTCTTCCTCTCATTGTCACCATCAGATAGCTGCACAAAACAGACTCTTCTGGAGCTAGGGAATCATTAAATGCTATAAAAACAAGGGAGTTATTTGCTTTGATTTTGATTTCCTTTGTGTTTGTGATGAGATTCCAGCAGCGTTAACATGAACACGATAGAAGTTACCATCACATCTGAGCACAGCTGCAAAGGCAGTGGGTTCATTTCCAGCCACAGCAACAAAAATCCTATTCCCAAGTCCATTTGCGAGGTCAAAAGATAATGCTCTTCACACAGACAAGTACCATAGGGAGATGTTTTATTGAAATAAAACGTACTTTTTATTCAGGCATACTTCTCTGCAGATGCACAGCCTTTGGGCTCCCTTAATGCAGTGCAGTTTCTGTTGAGGATACCAGATAGTCCTCGTTAGGCAATATACAGTAAACCATTTAATTCCTGTTGGAGTCCCGTATCAGGGCAACATTGTTATGCAAGAGGAGTGACTTTGGGGCTTGCACTGGTGTGTCCCAAGTGGGTTTGCATGCCCTGGAAAGCCCAGAGCTACCACACACTGGGGTGACTACTGACCCCCCAGGGGTCAGTACTGGGCCCAGTGCTGTTCAATTTGTTCATCAATGACCTGGACGAGGGCACGGAGTGCACCC
>JAVCKT010034906.1:0-17186 GCA_032273925.1 Rhynchotus rufescens
TTTGACTGAATACAATCCGTTCAGGAAAACAAGAACATTGTGCTGTGCACCATAATCATCTACAGAGCAGAGTGCATCAGGATATACTTTTCAGCCTGCAAAAAGCTTTTTTATGGTGGGTTCCATCAAAGTTGCTCAAGCCTTTTTTTAGGTAATTACATGTTTTTTAGCTTACCCATTTAAAATGCAACCAACCTGCAATATAGGGAGGAGAAATGAACCTTGAAGGAGACAGTTACCAGAAATTTCATGTTTCAAATCAGATCTGTAAAGGGAAGACTCAATGACAGCTGCTTATGAGGTGTGACTACAATTCTGGAAAAACTCTCTGCTTCAAAGCCACTGTTGATAATGAATTATTTAATGTAGGCTGCACATAAAGAAAAATCATAATGCTGAAGTAATCAAATAGATAAAAGAAATACGTTCATGAAATGTCAGTCTTTTTGAAACTGTATTGCAGCTGCTCCTACATCTTTATTCCCAGAGTCTTTACCAATGGCAATAGCTTTGAGTAGGTTTGAAGAACAGAGGTATGTTACACTGGTACAGCTGATGAGGTCACTACCCTCAGACATCTCTTAACATACTGAGGATTAAATTGCTCTTAATTTACCAGCTGCCATTCTGGAGCAAGTGGACAAGTAAGCACAGGCTTCTCACTGTGATGGCTCAGGACCTGCTCCAGCACCATTCACCCACTGGTACAGCCGAGATGGGGTGGGCAACCTTGTCAGCCCCAATAAGGTGAGCTGCCCCTGCCTGCGAGCCAAACCCTCAGCCTCTAAATTCTCTCAGACTGGCATCAAAATGGCCTCAGTGTCAAGAACTAATTCCCAGCTCCTTGGCAGCCTCTCTCACATGCCTGGGCTTGTGATACTAACAGATAAAAATATAAATAATTATCTCTATTTTTAAACTAAATTGCATACTTATCCCAAAATAATCTATCTCAGTGTTGACACTGTATACGAGGAAATAAAGTGTTTATGAAGGCATTTAGGATATAAAGCACCTCCCTTACAGAATTATTTTAGTACTCGTTGAAAGCAGCATCAGGGCAGTCCAGAAACGATGAGTCAGGAAGACAATCCTGAACAACTCAGAACAGCAGATACAAAGAATACTAGATAGGTAGCCAGATATACACAGAAAGAGCTAAGAGAACAACATACACAAAAGATCCAGTGGTATGGTAGAAGCAAATTCAGGGCTAATAACTTTGTTTTTTCCTCAATAATAGTATAAAGTTCACTTCTACTGCATGACATATTTCTATGTATAGAATATAGGAAATGGTTGTTTCTGAGCTTTTAGTAAAGTGCGGTTCTTCACAAACAGCACAGTACCTGCATAGCTGCACTCATAATAACAGTTGCTGTCCATTTTGACTCTTTCTGTCCACCATTTTCCGTCATTTTAATATGGGCTTAGGAGCTCTGCAGTGAAATCCCAGATGCTACCTTCTTAAAAATGGGAAAACAGCAAAAGAAAGATGATAAATATTAGCTGTCAAATAACATTGATGAAATGCTTATGGCAAAATGACCCACTGAAGATCTGATCAGAATCAGCAGCTGTCTAATTTAAGAAAAAATCTAATGGCCAACTACCACTGAACTGGCACGTATAAAATGGTGACTAGATGTGCATTGGGAGAGGTTTCCACTATAGGGTCTGTCAGGGCAAGAGTGCAATAATGAATAACGAATAAATGACCTCAGGAAATCTATTTTGTATTTCAGTAGGGCTCATTTGGTGTCGTGGGGGGCACAGAAGCAACTTGGCAAAGGCGCGAGGCTCTTGCCGGTGCCATGGCCCCACCTGGAGCAAAACGACACAAAATGGCTCCCGGCCGGGTGGAGACCCGGGCTGCGTGAGACCGTCCTACTCTCGGCTCCCCCGAGCTTGGCAGGGTCCGTCCTTGTCTGAAAGGCTCTGAGCGTCTCAGCTCCTGTTTGGGAAGGAGCCGGAGCGGCGCCGGGCGAGGACCGCCCTGCCCTCAGGTGCCGCCGTCGGGTGCCGCCCTCAGGGGCGCCGCCTCGCGCCGGGGCTTCCCGCCCTCATGGCCGCCCCGCGCTGCCGCCTCAGCGGAGTCCCGCGCGCGGGGCTGCTCGGCCACCCTCTCGAGCACCGGCAGAGCGGAGCTACCTGCTCCCCGCGACAGCCTGGTGGCTGCTGTGCGCAGCCCGCCCGCCCACCCTCCGAGGCAGCCCAAGCCTGCCCGGCCTCCAAGGCGAGGCCCGCGGAGGGAACGGCCTCGGCTGCTGCTCCCCGCTCCGCAGGTGACTCTGAGCGGGTCATCAGGGCCCTGAAAAGCTCTCACAGAAACCCACTGCCCGCCCTGGTGCTGCAGAGCTGTGGTAACTTGACCTTTTCAGTGAGAAAAAGGATGGAAAAAGCCACGAGGGACCCCAAGGCTGAGCCAGCGAGTGGCATAAACCACAGTGGTAATTGATTTTCTTCTGCATGGGGGAAATATGCAGCCATATTTGAGAAAGGATATTCCAGATGTTTCCCATGGTAGTCTAAATCTAGGCGTTTACACAGATAGTTGAAGAATTTAAATGCAAGAAATAATGCCACTTCAAGTGAAGAAAGGCATAATGAGAATGTAGGTGCCTCCTATTTTATCACATGCAAGAAAACAGTGCTACTTAGTGAAAGAGAAGTGTAGTGTGGAAACTCACTAAAATTAGGGGAAAAAGAAAGGGAAAAAATCTGGGAAAAATTACTTTCCAGCTTGATTCTTTAGATAGACTCTTGCTTGTTTAGTGAAAACTAGTTTTACTGAAAAACTGAAAATAAAATAAAAGCTTTTCCTTTTCAAATGTTTCTTAGAAGATTTTAAAATAGAAGGCCATGTCCTGCGTGTTTTTATGTGTGTATATATATATATATGTATAAAATGAAACGCCAAGTACTCATACTCAAGAAGAGAGAATTAGACATTTTAGTGATTTAAAAATAACCTTTCTCTTTTTTGTTTCAGGCAAACGAGAAATGGGTGCACATTGGATTGCCTGCCTCCGGTCAGATGCACTAGAATATTCCAATTAACCTTAAGGGAAAGGGAGCGGAAAGGTTGCGCAGTGATAGTAAGTCAAATATTTCTCATGATTTTTTTTTTAGATTTTCGTGGAGCACAAATAGAACACTACAAATGTAGGAGGTAGCTAAACTCCAGTTCTGTTCTGGGTGACTATGGCAGGACCAGTGAACTCTGGAGTCATTTTCTGCAGTGGAGCCTTTCTGAGCTCTGACTGCATAAAAAAATCAGGGAATGGGGAACACTAGAAATTTTTAAAAATGTCACTATAAAGTAGTGATTTTTATGATGAACCCTAACCTTAATGTTTCACCTGGACTGAGTTTATGCAATAGGGGATGCTGAGATCCCAGGCGGAGGATAGCTCAGGGGAAATACTGCAGCAGCCCTAGCTCTACTCCGGTAGCTAGTTTTGAGCTCTGCTTTTGCTGCGTGTTTCAGCTTTCACATTCTCAGAGCTCAGTGGCAGCTGTTTTCTAGCTGCTAGGAATCTACGCAGGCAGATGGGTTGCATTTTCTGTCGTGAGTGCTGCAGTGCCAAGCTTGGCACTCGTATGCGTGCCACAAAACGACCCAAAAAGTTTACTGAAGTGGTAATTGAGAAATGTTGTGGTGGGAATGGGCAAATGTCCTTAGGGAAGGTCTGTATCTCAACCCCATATCCATGATTCATAAGAATATATTCCATTTCCTTCCTTACACGTTTACTCAATTTTGCATTAACAGATGAGTAATGAAAAATACAAACTGTTGTGCTTGTGTTTTAAAGTAATAAAGCATGAGGTTTTGAAAAACAATCAAATTAGGATAGATTTGAAACAGAGTAACGTGCTTTAGTTTATTAGCTTAGAGTTGAAGGGTAGTGAAAACATTTGACTGAGAATGTGCCTGCATTTTTCCACTTGTTACCTAAACTTTACTAAGTGTTCTTTTATGCAGAGCTTGTTTTCATGTAAGCCAAAGGAACTGTATTTTAAAAACAAATGTTTGGTATGAAGAAACCCTCACCAAATGAAATTAAAATATCACATTTTGGGTAAAGGTTGCAAAAACTAATTATACTAAGAAATCTCATTTCTGGAGCAAACAGAACATATGGAGTTTTCACTGATGTGAGTGCCTAAAATTGCACATCATGTTTGTTCCATATTCAGGAAACATCTGAATCTGTTCAGGAAACATCTAAGGAGATGTAAGATTGTTAGTAATATTAGGGCTGTCCTCAGAACATGTAGTATATTGAGGAAAGCATTATAGCAGTGCAGTTTATGATATGTGTAGGAGTCTTGTTCCTAAACATGCTGCTTGCATTTAAAAAGCTACATTTGCTCAAGAAATGCTAATATGAATTTTCATTCAACGGTAAAACGTGAAGGACTAACAAAATCAGTAAGTTAAGCCTGCTGCTCCCAACAAAATGAGACACAGCACCTGTGTCCTCTTCTCCAATAACCCAAGAAAGAATATTTTCCTCTCTCGCCAGAGCAAAAAAAGGTCTGAAATTCCACAAAACAACTGGAAAGGGAAAGTAACTTTTTTTTTTTTTTTTTGCTATTAATAAGGGCAAATAAAAAACAATGCTTGGAATCCCCACATTCAATTAAGTACAGTGACACAGCGTTTAAGTTACATGTAGGATTTATTTCCATCTGTCATACACAAAGCAGCTAAGAATCTTCAATATGTAGCATTGGGAAGAAACCTCGGATTATGAAACTGTACAGTAAATCTGAAAACAGAAAAGAGGGTTTGCAAGGAATATGTTTTCCAAGGAAATATGGTTAGTTAGGCCCTGGGAGTCATCTTGGGGAGAAAAAGAAAAAAAAAAAAAAAAAAAAAAAAAAAAAAAAGCAAGCAGGTGGAAAAAAAATGCAAACATTCAGTTTGGGAGCATAACCCTCTCCCCTGAAATGACTGAGTAGTGAAAATATTGTAGGACCAAAAAGGAACTCAACCTTTTTTCGCGATGCATTCTACTATGTGTATATATGTATTTAGGATTAATTTCAAATACTAGAGCACAATAATCCAGAAAATAGGGATTTAAGTTTCCTGCTGTACTACAAAAATAAAACTGGATACTTTTTTTTTCTTGTGTGGTAGGAGGTTTGACACATATATAGTTAATCAGGTTCACAGGAATGAAAACTACTGGATTCTATGAAGGTAATATAGAAAGATTTGACACTACCTGCATAGTATTTGGAATTTACATATGTTTTGTTCTGGTTATACTGAGTTTGAGCACATTGACATAATTCTACTAAGAGGCAGAATGCCATGCCATACTCAAAGAAGGGTTATAATGAGGAAGTTAAGAACTAAAATAATCTCCCTAAACACAAGTTTAAGAAAATCACGTATTTGTCTGATCAGAATAGGCCCACCAAGAGGACTCAATAAGGACTGTGTAAATGAGGATGCTGTAAAATTTAGAGCCTTGCTAAGCTCAAAGCTAAGTCTCAAAATTGGCTTGCACAGTTAGAAAAGAACAAGCACATGTTTAAGTTACATGAGCTAAAATTTTATTTCTGGTACCAATCCTTCTGCTCAGTTAGATAAAAATATGTTGATTTTTACAAATGCAGCTCTGATACCCGCCGTTACTAATTTCACTGGGAGCTAAGAAAATGAATTACTTTTTCAAAAGTCACTTGCTTTTACTTGTGTGCCTGTATATAAAACCTAACAGACTAGCAGCGTCATTGGGCTCCGTCCCCCAGAGCTACAACCACGCAACTGCTTTGGAAAGGACTATCTACCATCCTGTTCAGAACTAGGTGTGAGCCTCTGCTCCATTCGCTGGGCGCGTACTCGCTGCATTCCACTTCAGTCTCTTTTAACATACAAAAAGTATTTTGATTTCTGATGTCCTAGTTAACTTGTCTGGTTTTGATGTATAGTCCTCCCTTCCCCTGCTCACCCCTAAATTCTGAGGCTTCAGTTATTCAAGATCTGTATTCATATTCTGCAGTACAATAGCAAAAGGTCTTCTGCAGTATGTAATGCAAAAAGTTACATTTCTCAGGGCTTTGATTTCACTAATGGAACTGTCTTCTGAGCTGGGAATAGTAGCAATAAGCCAAGGCAAGCAGAGTAGCAATTTAATGGGATTTCATTATTAATTATTTCATTCTCGAATTGTATCCAGCTGGTTCATCAGGATTAGAACCTCATTGAGTATTATATAAAAACTATACAAAAAGTATGCACAGTGCCTGCCCCAGTGCCAATTCCATTACCTGTGCTGAGAAGTGAATGTTAACCAGAAAGCCAACCGCAAATGTAAGCAGATTCAATTACATAGTGCAGGTTTGCAGAACTGCCAATTAATTGACTCTACCGTGTAGACAGTGAAGTACAAAAAGTTGGTCAAGCACAAAAAATAAACAAATTTGTGCCTATGTGTGTGCATGTGCACTGTATGGTTCTTCACTTATTGGTTATCAAAGGTAGAAAAAAAGTTGTTACAAAAATCATTTTTTTCCTCAGTTGATATCCATATTTTACATAAATAGTTTTTCACTGTCACAGGTTTAATTCCCTTAAATACATGTTGTAGTTGCTGATAAGAGGCTTGGTTTTAAATTAGGCAAAGAATAGATTGTAACAGTAATTTTTCCAAAATGGAACATATTGAAGCTTATTTGTCAAAAATAGCATATTTCACTTGTGTTAGAGAAATATACCTGCAAAAAATAGGGACTTTCTGCAAGACATAATCTCAGTGGGTTTCAAATGTAAAAGCCCCTTTCCATGAAATGTCTATTTTAACAGAGCTTTAACCTCTCATTCTATCTTTTGTCCTCAGTTCCTGCTAGGTCCTGTAAAAATGTCATTTGTCAATGTACAGCTGTTAATCATCGCTGTCATGAAATATTAACAGAATGCACACAGTTATGGCTCTTAAATTAAGGTCTTTCTAGCTGTAATTTTTCACATCTATAATTGTACAATAGTATACGTTAGTAGAGTAGAACTCAGAGAACTATGAAATACATATATTGGAAAAACAGCATTTCTAGTACATGCATTTAATATAGGTAGGCCCTGAACCTGCCTCAGCTGAGGTCTAGGGGAGTTTTCCCTTTGACATTAGCTGAAACAAAATAACTAATTTTTAAATGTCCTGGTTCTGGGCAACACATTAACAACATAATAGCAGTTCTTAATTCCTCATGCAAAAGTTTAGATTTTCTGGAACAAAGAATAAGCATGCTAGTAATTATTTCCCGATGGCAGTAACATATATTTAAAAGTTTAAAATAATCTATTGGCAGTCTGCTCTTAGAACAGGAGGATTACTTTTGTTTACATATAATTTGAAAAATATGGTGATAGACAGTAAAAGGGGAACCAATCCTGTAAACAGTCTTTGTGTGAGAAACATG
Source organism: Rhynchotus rufescens (assembly GCA_032273925.1). Taxonomy (NCBI): domain Eukaryota; kingdom Metazoa; phylum Chordata; class Aves; order Tinamiformes; family Tinamidae; genus Rhynchotus; species Rhynchotus rufescens. The sequence goes on from JAVCKT010034906.1 coordinate 7,441, forward strand.
AGAAATTCTCTTGCTTGTCAGTTATTCCAAAATAGTAAAATCTACAAATTCAGAAATTCAGAGAAAATTTGAAACAAAAAACCTTAAAATGTAAAATGTTGGACTGAGATTATTGAACAGTCAAGTCAGGCATCATCCAGAACTTGGACATATTGCAGGCAAGCCATATTTCTTGCACTTCATGATTTAAGTTACCTTTTCTGACAACATGCAAAGCTATTCTATTATAATGAGATTTTATATCTCTAATACCCTGTTTCCTGTTAGCATCACATTCCTGCCTACTGACTTTGTATCTGTGGGCCACAGGCCTAATAAGGCCCTAGCAACTGATCTGACGTCTAAGTGAAGATCTGACTTTCAGCTGGAGGTTGGACTACAGACTTCCAGAGATTCCTTCCAGATAATTTTTTTTTCTGAGATTCTCTTATTTTTCTGATTCTACAGCATACTATTCTAAGAGAAAAAGAATATATAGAATGCTCTTTCCACTATTCTTCCCAGAAGTGTATCTTAGTCTCTTCGTACTTAACTAACATGCTTTTCTATCTGTTGCCTATCCTCTTCATGTTTAAGCTTACCAATTTGGGAAGAAAAGAAAGTATCTGTCCTTCATTCCAAAGAAGCCAAAATCTCAGTCTCTAATAATGTTCTGTTAACTTGTCTCAAAACGATCCTTTATCCTCATCTGGCCTAGTGGGCCATCATCAACAAAGCCAGCAGAGCTTTATTTGAAATCTTGCCATCCTCATTTGATTCTCTCCACCATCTTTGTTTATTTGCTTAGCTTCCCTCATTGTCTTTTAGCTGATGCTTTGCAATAATCTCCGGTGTCCTCTGTTTTCTGTATGGGTCTAAGTGTTCTCATCTCAGTTCCTTTCCCTTTTCTCTCTGCAGTACATCTCTTGGCAATTTATTTCACAAATACAATTTTAGCTACCACCTATATATGAAAAATCTGGAGATCTGCTTCTCTAATCCAGAACAGACTCATTCATTTCAAGCAAATACAAGTGTACTGTCTTATAAGACTGTACATTTAAAAATCTCTCCCTTATTCTTCACTTCAGTAGCATGTCTTTTCATTTAGGCAAAAGCAGGATCTTTATCTGCAACTCCTCTAAATTGTTCTGATTCTTTATCTCCCATAAGCTGCAGACTTCTTTTATCTATTCACGTAGCCCAGTGTCCCATGTTTGCTGTCAGCATTAACTGTTGACAGCAACATTCCTTTCTCAGGCTTGATAAAAAACAGTTTTGCTGCTCTTATTGCTCAAAATACAATTGCAAAGATGAATTTTTAAATATTTTCTTTTAACTGTGCCATCTCCTCATCCAATTCCCTTCACTATTTCATTAGGAGTAAGAACCTCGTCTTTACTTTAAAGATCATTCAGGACCTCTTAACACGCTAATCACTTAGCACCCATGGCAACATCTTTAATTATTTCCCATATTAAGTTTTCAAAGAAACCTTTGCCCATTCTCCCATATTTTGGAGAAGAGGTTCACAAAATCACTGTCAGGAAACATCACCAAGACTCTGGAAGACCACAGGTGACTGGTACTGTTCAACAGATGGCCACCTCTACCAGTTTGAATCTTGTATGCCCTTCTGAATAATGAGGGACTGCTACACAAGGCCATCAGGCAGAGTTTAGATGGCACACAAGGCTGGTCAGGAATATAGATCCTTACAAGCAACCTTATCTAGTCTCCAAATCTCTCGAGTTTCCCTAGTCATAAGACATACAGAGGATAAAAAAAAAAAGACTATTTAAACTGGTGATATGCTGAAACGATTCCTAATTAGCTAGACAAAGTTTGATTCTCTCTCTCACTTTTGCATTTCCATCTGTGTTTTTTGTCTTTTGTCTTCTTGGATCATAACCACTCTGTGGGAAGTCTTTGTTTTTGCTCTGTGTTTGTACAGTGTCTAGCCTGTGGGACGCTGGTCTGCTAAGAATCCCAGGCACTCTGGTAATGCAAATTCATATAAAAATAGTATTTTCTGTCATCTACTTGTACACAGACCATGTGAAGCTCCATTCTATTATTACATATGCATTGGCTGAACAATACACCAAGTACTCCAGTTGCTGTAGGGCAAAAGCTCTTAAAGGAAATGCAACAACATCAGTGGGTTGAAAAATCAGTGACTTGAAAGAATCTGGTTTAGCTTCCTATAGTAAAAGTACTAGTAAAAGTAGAATAGTATAGTAAAAGTACAAGTAAATTAAAAAAAAAAACCCTATAGTTGACTGTATTTCTTCTGACATAAACATGGAGTTCCATGTGCTGTTTTTCAGTGCAACTTTTTAAATTCAGATGAACTGAAAAGCTTGGGTAAAACAAAACAACAAAAAACACTTTTCTCCACTGTGTCACTTGTCCTAACCTTGAATTTTTTATTTTCCATTTCATTAAGTGTGAATAACCACCCCTTGAATATCATTAAGAGGGTTTTAAACTTCATTAAACTTGATTTTAAACCTCCCTCCTCTTTTTTTTTTTTTTTTTTTTTAAACTTTAGCATTACACACAGGAATTGAGGAAAAAAATATTTCCTCTGCCTTCTTTAAAATCTTCTCTAAAGTTTTTATGTTTAGCTATTACCAATACTCTAGTCCTTTAATTTATCCAAAAAATTATCTGCTGACTACACATCTAAACTTGGAGGTAAAAGACAGGTTCTTTTGATGAATTTACACTTCTAAAGAAGCATCTAATTGTTGCCCTCCCTGCCCCCTATGATGGCTGGGGTAATTATAGCATACTACATTTTAAATTATCACAGACTGTTTATGCTGCTAAAAGCTAAAGGAGCCAGGGAAGGGTCTTTCTTCTGAGACAAAATATCCTTCTTCCTTGGGTTCTGATTCTCTTTATGCTCAGGAAGAGAAAGGAAAGGAAGCCTTTCTTGTTTTTACTTTTTTCCCTTTCTGTCTTCATATGTTTCTTCCTTTAACTTGGAGGAAATAAAACATCACTTTTACTTCTATAGCTGATCGATGAAGTGGCTTTCTTGAGTAACTTTGAGTAAAAGGTTTGCAGGAGGTCTCCTTACTATGTCAAATCCAAAAGTAAGACTGGCATAAATTTATTATCTGTCTGTTATGGCCATTTAATATTTCAACATAACTGAGAATTCCTGACTATGAACAAATTAAAGGGAGTTTCTAAACAAAATTAAGGGCATTCATCAGAACTGTGCAAAAGCTTGCAAAACTGATTGTGTTATCTGTGATTATGGCTACATAAGTTGGGCACTTATACAGTTTTAACAAAAAAAATCAGTAACATATTCCTGCCATATGTTACACACTTTTTAAGGTGCTGCTACTTTTAATGACTAAGAGGAGGGAAAATACTTCTTCTGCAGCTGTGTGGAAGATAAGGTTTATTATTTCCATAACACAAGTATTTTAGAAGGCTTTTTAACCTTTGCTGAGAGAAAATAAATAAACCACCAAAACAAAAACAAAAACAAAAACAAAAAAAACCCGCCCAATGTTTCAGGAAGAATTTTGACTTACAAATGTTTTCTGACTTCTCTTTTCCTCCTGTCATGTCAAACAGTCTTGTCCACACACAACTTAATAGGCAGAAACAGCAAATGAGCAGTGCTAAGAAGTATTTTCCATTTTACTCTCCTTCGTCAGAAAAATCATTTACAGTTGCTCAACATATAAAAGTTACACTTGAGAGATTCTAATGAAGCTGGAAACATAAAAGTAGGCATTTTTCCAAGAAACGGCATCCTTCTTAGATTGCAGACCCTCTGAAATCTTATATTTGAACAAAAGACAAAGTAAAAAATTTATTAGAAACTTAAGTAAAAAAAAACCCAAAAATACAAAAATCAAATCTGGAAGAGACAGATGGAACAAGCTGCTCGTATTAATAAAGCCCAAAGCAGATTCATATTCAAACATTCTCTGTAAACACAAGTATACCTTTCTATTATTTAAAGCAGTGTTGGCACACATCACCTTTTGACACAACTGTTCTAAATCTTTATTATTGTAAAATCAAGTCACCATATAAAGAAAAAAAAAGAGGAGGGGAAGAGCTCTACTAGTTCTGGAGTCATCTTTAAACTCTTGCTCAATGAGAATATTAAATGGCAGAAAGGAGTATAAAAGGGAGAAGAGAACCCTGGATTTTTCTTTCAAATTATCTGTTTTTTTCTCTAAGAAGTCTAGAAAATACATGCTCAAAATTGATTTTAGAAAAAGACATACATTTAAGCCTCGAAAAATTATTGTACTTGTGATTAAATCTAGTTTATAAATCAATGTATTTACCTCCTCATATCAGAAAGATTGCCTCAGTATCAAGAATTGCTTGTTCTTGACTGATGCAGTACTTCATTATTGTATGGAAACAGCACATCAAAAATAGATTTGGGAAATGGATTGGAGTCCAGTTAGAAATGGATTGGAGTCAAACATTTGATCACCTTAATGATGGGTTTCCAGTTCAAGAATTGTCCATTCCCCTTGAGGAGAAGAACAGTCTTCAGATGAAAAGCTTGCCACTGTAATGCTTGCTGAAGAGTCATCAAGTGGAGACATTATTTCAGTCCACCTACTGAAAGTGTCAACTTGTGATGTACCCTGAGGATTCGAACTATCTCGTGCCAGAAACAGTGTCTGATTGATAAGACATTGTGCTAAGTTAAGGTCTTCAGGAACAGAGTTTTTGAAACCTATATTTGAGTCCTGCTCAGATAATAATTGCCTGAGAAGAGTCCAATCCTGTTCTGCAAACTGCTGATCTTCAAAATCCACATCTAGATCTGCTGTTTCCGAATCCATCCTCTGCTCAATTGCTTCTCCAACGTCCATCTCATATATTGGAGAAAGGGTTTTTGAAGGTCGATGTTCATACATGCAGGTTTGTGCCATTGTGTCATAATCATCTATGTCTCCTGAAATAATTCACAATACTGTACAATGTAAAAATTGCAGATGATCTTCCCCTCAGGGTTGTGTAGAGCAAAATTTAACTCATTCAGGAAGGTCAATCCAACCAGGTTAAAAAAAGGGAGAGGGGGAAGTAATACAAAATAAGACAAAAATCGAGGCAACTTATTTCCTATATAGAAAACAAAGTATGGTTTATAAGTTAAAGCAGCATTCACCACTGGTAATTAACAGTCAGCCTCCATTATAAGGTTTCTGATACAGAAAGCGACAAGCTATGTAAGTACACATTTAATGCACATGAAATTTTTCATTTACTACATAAATTAAATTTGGACCAGTAGGTGCATGAAGGGAGTTAATAGAGAATGATTACTGAATGGTGACTTACACTATGTCAGCTTAGAAAAGAATTAAAAACAAATAATTTATCGACAGGCTATTTATATACTGCACATGCAAGGGCAGCTGCAGGCAAGAGCAAGCAAACTTAAAAAAAATAGTAGAGCTTTTAATGTCTTCTTGTTCTGTGATGTAGCTGAACATAGGTCATCATCAGCATTTCATTACTCTTGAATACACAATAGTCATCAGCACTATTGTATATTTTTGCTGGGATAAACTGAATTACTGATACAAAGAAGACAAAACAAACAACTAGACAGGTAATCATCTATCTATGCGAAACAAGTTAGAACTTTTCTGTAGATAATTATTAGTTCTAAGTATAATCTCTCTTTTAGGAAATTAGCTTTTACTGGTAAACTTTATAATTGTAGACACCTCAAAAGCTCTAAATTAGACTTTAGACCTGCTCCCACTGATGTATATGGCAAATATTCAATTATATTCAGTGGGAGAAGGATCCAATTTTGTATATAATATAATATATAAATAATTTACAACAGTAATGCATATAGCTGTTTGGTAAACAGTTCAGTGCGCTTTAGTTAAGATTATTACTGTAGTTATTGCACATCCCATTCAGACATACTGTATGTCAATCAGACAAAACAAATACTGAATTTCCATCAAAAGTTGATGCTGTCATTGTTAAGACTGGATCAAAAATAACTGAACTACAGACAACTGTGTCCAGTTTTCCTTTTAGCATTACATAATATCTGTTTCCTTGTAGTAGTCAAGTTTCTTAATAAGACCTGGGTATTTATGAATATTTCAAACGGACAAGCCTTCTGTACCCATGTGAAATACTTTAAAATATTTAATGTATCTTTCCAACCATAATTACTTCAGTTCAGGGTTCAGAGAAACTGCCAGTGTTTTCCCCGATTAATTTGTTTTCGAATGACTGAACGTTTCTATTTCTGTACATTACCTGGAAGTAAATCAGTATTAGCGTATTCAGTAGTTGCTGGTTGACTGTCTTTCACTTGACCTTCCTGAGCCAGTAATTGATTCTTACCAGGTTCCACAGGTTTTGTAGAGCTGCTTTTTTGCGTATCAGAATTAGCATCTCTGTGATTAAGATCTAGATGACATGGTCTTTCTTGCGATTTTGCATCGCTGTCTAAGTATTTATTGCACTGCTGAAATTCACTAGCCACTTCATTCTTCATATTTCCTTTTGGCTTTTCTGCTGGTGGACACAAACTGGGTGCAGAGTACCCCTTCTCTGGACAGTCTCGTCCAGTCACTGAAGCACCTTGATTCTCCTTTCCTGGAATCTCAGTGTCACAAAGAAGAGAACTTCCACTGTTATCCAGTCTGTTGTCTTTATCCTTATGCTGTTTGCAGTCCAGGAATCCATCTTCAATTTCCAATGAGTATCTTGAATAAAAAGTCGTCCCGTGGTGCTCATGAGAAACACTGTCAAATACATCTGAAGGAGTAAGAGACTCTATTGAATGCTGACGTGATGTACGAGCTTCTAGTCTATCATCTGATCCCAATTCTTCACATTCATCTACTGAAAGTAAAACAGATCGTTTGAAATTTTTAGCTTTAGAAAACTCTTGACTTGCAGTATTATTTTCTGTTGCATCTTCAAAAGCCAAATTATCAATTCCTTGAAACTGCTGAGTAGGTACATCCAATGAAGGAAAGTTTTCTGTAAGGTTTTCTGCTTCAGACCTGTCCTCCTCAGTTTCATCAGCAGAAGAAGAAACTTGGTCCGTTTCCTGAGCAAACTGTGCATTGCCAAAAGTAGAGCTTTCACTTTCTCTAGCATTGGTCCTTCTTGCACTTTCTTGATGTGACCACATCTCAGATCTTTTTCTTGGTATTTCGTCGTCGCTTGTTGAATTAACACGGAATACATCAGAACCCTCCTTTTTCATTTTCACTTCTATTCTTAGGCTGCTGTCATAGATTTTTAACTCCTCAGGTGTACTTGTATCACTGCTGCTTCTCCCAAGAAAATCATGGCACAATGTAGTGCTGCATTTGGAAATCCCTCTTTCATTGGATCCTTCATCATCCTGAGAGCCTCCAGCATCATAATCTTCTGATCGTGGTTTTATATCATCGGAGGATGTGGTTGCACTGCCGGTATCTGATTCAGGACTCTCTTTTGGGTCAAGTGCCCCTGTACTCCAGTGGTCCGCAAAGGGCATTTCTGCATTTTCATGGTTTTCTGGCATTTCTGTAGCATCGTAATTAGGTGAACGTTTTTCTCTTGCTTGTTCAGTGGCACATTTTGAAACATCATGTAAATCTTCTTTAAGTGATTTGTATTCAGCCAAGGGTGATCTATCACATGACTCATCAGCTGTCAGAATTCCCTTTGTATTAATTTGAGATGATGTTTCATCTTCTTTATTGGATATTCTTTTAGAAGAGTTTGGTGAAATATTTTCACCGTAGTTAAGACCTATTTCTGTGTTTAATGTATTACTTTTTTCGTCAGAGACTTTTGTTGCTTCTGAATGTGTCATCCTTTCTCCTGAAGCATTAGCCTTTTGATTGCTTTCCTTGGAAAAGTCTGAGTATCCATCACGAGCAGATTTTGCATGATCCTGAAATTCAGCAATATTCCCATCTGTTCTTGCATCTTTAAACTGTTTAATTTCAACTACATCTCCACATAATTGTTTTGCTTCCTCTTCATTTTGGACTGAGACATTCGTTTTCAGAATAGCTTGTTCGGTAATTAGAGGAGAAGATTCAGGTTGTAATTTGTATTCCCCACTGTCAGGAGGATTCATTATTTTTTGTTTATCGTGCTGACAGGATTCTGAGAGTGCATCTCCATTGCTTTCTGCCACCAAGGGGTTCACACACTCATTCTGCTTCACAGGGCTGCTTTCGTTACTGCGAAGCTGAGCTGCCACAGCAGCAGCCGTATGTTTTTCAACTTTCTGCCCTGAAGCTCTGTGCTCAGGGGTGTGAACAGTCTTCTGGACAACAGGAGATTCACTTCTCGAATGTCTTTGGGCAGAGGACTGTGATTTTAGTACAGCCTGCCCAGCTGTTTTCAATTTCACATCTTTATTGTTCATACTCTCACTATACTTTGATGGAGTCTGAGTTTTAGACATTATTATTTTTGCAGTGGCTTTTGCTACAGGTGTTTGCACCTGTTTAATACTCTTTTTCTTAGTTGCAGGATGTTTTTCTGAAAGTGTTGCCTGAGACAGATGTTGTATCACACATTTTTCTTCATTTTGCTTTGGAGACATTCCTGATTTCAGTGAATTTGGTGATCCTCCCTGAGATCCTAACAAAGGGGAGAAAAAATCATCAATGTAAAGTTCATACATTTTAGTCAAAGTGTATAGAATTAATATCATTTGAGTAATAGTTATTTAACTTCTTGTGCTATGGGATTTAAGAATTATTAAAGAATTAAAAATTCAGATCTTAAATACAAACACTGGACAAAAATACCATCTTTCATTTATATGCCATCTGTGAAACTAAAACACTATACAGACTGTACACAAAAGAGTTGTTTCACCTGTCACTGATGCAGTCATCACTGGGGCAGAAAGCAGCAACTATCTAATAGTGCCCAGAAACACTGCCCAGCGGTTAGCACAGGAAGCGATGAGCACTGCATTCTATTTATATTGCAGAGGAAATGAAAGTAGGCAGAATATAATGTTATTAGTTACAATAGGATTAGAACACTAGAATTAATATCCTTGCTCTGTTAGAAAATGCTACAAGCTCTTTAATGATCATAAATTGACAGGACCTGTGTTTTATATACTATAATACATTTAACTTGAGTTCCTTTTTTCCCCCCCTCAATCAGTCAAAATGGTATTAAAAAGGATTCCATCCTTAACATTTTGCATTATTACCCTCTGTAGTCTAGAATATCATTTCCCACACTGTTGAAATCAAGAATTAAGTTTGTGGGTAACTTGAGTTACCCACAATGAGGGTATGAGTAACAGCAAAGCTACAACTAGGGTGATAAACAAGAACATGAAGGTATAAACTAACAATGCATAGAGAAATTTTAAATTCTAGTAGCAGTTCCAAGGATAGAAAGATTTTCTTGACTGGAGTCTATGTGCTTGCATATGACTGATTTTAAAATATTTGTGTAGATTACACATCTAAGTTTATTATACAGCTACTGAACCTACCTTCTCTGTAACATTTAAAAAAAATCAAAAGGAAGCATTTAATTGATACAAAAGATTCTTTTAACCCAGGTGTTTATTTAGGAAGCTAGTTGTGACATTCTGATACATACTCTAAAGGTCTGATATATAGAATTACTGCTGAATTCAGTGGAGACTCTAAGTGCAGAAATATCATCAAAGTGAAAGACTGCAGAGCAGATGAGAGACAGCCTTCACTGACAGTTGGTGGACGCTTCTGCTTGTTTAATTATTAGGAAGT
>JAVCKT010034907.1:0-19475 GCA_032273925.1 Rhynchotus rufescens
CCTCCACTGTCAGTGAAAGGAACTGTCTAATATCTTACCATTACCAAAGTGAATATTCAGTCCTGATGGAAGCACACTCGTGTGAAAAAATGTCAAAGTACATTGCAGGGAGTCATCTAAACAAATTACAGGAAGCTTTGTTTTCCAAGGCTTTGATTTTTTATTAAGATCATTAAATGTCAGTTAAACTTCACAGTTGGATATGTCTCCAAGTGAGTGAACTCGGCACCTTGGATTGGAAACTCAGTAGAGTGGGAAACATGCCATTGCATACAAATTCTGCCTCTGGAGACCATCACTCCAGCAGAGCTATGGTAACCCCATAATGTAATATAAATATTTGACAGTAGTTCATCATCTGGGGCATTGCACACCTGTCTGGGAGAACACCTGACAAAAATCTGCAGAATTCTTTGACCAGCTTGTAATTTGCTCCTGTGTGATTTCAAAGAGGGCTATAGGTCTGAGGTCTTTGCTTTACTTGCCCCTTAAAACTAGAGAGTCCTGAGGCTTGCTCTACATGCACACAGAAATCTTGATTTGACAGGCACTATAAACAGGCAACTAATTGCTCTGCGCAAGTTTCTGAGTAATGATTTTAGCCCCCACAGTCTTCTGGGGCTAATAAAACTCATATCTGCAAAACTACTAGGAAAATCAAGCAAAGATAGAAATATAATCTCCATCAATAATAGTTTCTCTCATTTTTCAATTTTAGCAATGAAGGATACTGTCATGGAAACAAAATTCTTCTCATTATCCTCTTGATAAATGGGTATCTTCTCAGTCCATTTTATGCTAATCATATCTCCCTATCAAATAGATTTTTTTGATGCATGTTTTCACATACTTTCGATATTAGCATGCAGACATACTATTAAATGAAACTTGTTGTTTTTCTCATTATTCTTTTATCATCTCTATAGGGGTTATGCTAAAGTTATTATTTGGTGGTAAGGGGTAAAAAAGAAGAACGAAAAATAAAAGGATATTTCTACTCATTCCTATTCTAAAAACATAGGAAGCAACTGAGAGAATCAGCTTCAGTTTCTTCCTTCTTAAAAGTTTGCCTCATTCCTGAAGGCAAATCCCCTAAATGAAACATTCTGAAAATATTTTATTATTTTATTATAAGAACTGGGGACAGACTTTCAAAAGTGCTGCATCAATTCAACTTTGATTTTTCAGGTTCAATTCTGCTCTTCCCCAATGAAATCAGTGAGAGCTGAGACTATTCAACATCTTGCAAAAGTAAGTTCTGCCCTTTTGTTTTCTGCATTTGTAAAGCAAAGAAAGTAAAATATATCCCTCTGGCAACATATGCCCTCATTTCAATCACTATGAATGAAGTATAAACAAAACCACAACAAATTCATAATTATCAAGGCCTTTAGATCTATAATTCTGTTTCATAGTATGGCTATTTCATATAGCACTCTGATAATCACTGATACGATCTGAGTGAATTAATGGCAAATTGGAGCTGACATCAACATGATAGGAGTGTTATTCAGCCTGTCACCCACAAGTCATTTCTTGTCCATAATAGGTTGGAAGGTGATCTGTGAAAAGACATTAGAAAGATTCAAATAGCAAGTACAAAGTGTAGAATCAGATATATTTGTTTGTATACAGCTGTAGGCATCATCCAAATATTTCTTTGCCATCTTAATTCCCTATGTGCAGCGCAACTAAGATTTGAGATGATTCACTGTGTCTTTCCTAAGCTTTTCCTAATCCCTCAATTTAAGACACGTTGATAAACATCAGCATTAAATCTACACTGTAAAATCAAATGTTTTTGATGCTCTCTAATAGTGCAGAATAATTCATAAGCAAACAACGCTCCATGTTGCAATGGATTTCTGCAAATCCTGTAGGTCATTTAAGATATCAAACAAATGATGCGTACTCCTCATACTATCTCCAGTGGGTGAAGATCTGGGCTAAGTTATCTCTCTCACCAATTTCACCCAGCAGTTCCAAAAGCAACATTCAAATAGTAATGACAAAAAGATGCCTTTTCCCAGACTTATGTAGGCTATTACTCTGTCTAGCTGGGATCATTTCTGCTCTCTTTCTCTTTTTTTTATTTTGTTTTTTTTTTGCATTTAATGATCTGTAAAATAAGGCTAATCCCCTAATACTTCACAAGCTTCTTGTAAGCTGTATTTATTTAACATATGTGTACTGCATTGATAATGCAACAGATTTTTGTGATCACAATATTACTTCATTCCTTGAAAAGCTGAACAAATGTTTCTATGGGTGTGAAATAATGCTATCTTTAATGCACTTCCTTGCTAGTATATATTTTTATAGGAAGATAATATAATGTAGTTCTGTTATTTGGAGTTGAGAAAAAGAACGGCATTCACTTGACTGCAAGAATTAAAAAAAAAAAACACAAATAAAAACTACCTAAGAAAAATTACATTAGCATTAACAACCTGAAAAAAGTTTGTGCTATAGAAGATCAAAAGTGACAGTGTATTAGTAGATCCTTATTAATACATCCAATTATTAATATATCCATAATTAATCTATGTAACTAGCCATAAACAATGACAGCATTTCTTCTCATACCATCCTCGTATACCGCAAAGGATAGTTTGTTAATTAAAACTAGAAAGGTGAGTTTTAGTGCTTTTTCTTTAAACATACAGTCCTTTATTAACTGCATTTGTGACCCTGGTCACAAAATGTTTTGCAATGTGACAAAGTAGGGATCTCAGCATGATATTTACTTTCTTCAGAGAGAGTTTATTAAGATGTAATGCATTTCTGTTTGCTGGACATTGTTTCACAGAAACACAGTACACCGCAATAAACCACATACTGTAAAACTGTGGGCATATTACAATGCACCAAACTAGGGCTATTCAATCATCGTTACAACAAGATTTCTCAGGTCCTTAAGAGACCTATCAAAATAGCAATTCCAATAAGAAAAGCCTTTGGGTTGTTTCTCTGAAAATATAATATTTCTCTGAAAAAATAATGAGACAGTCTTAGATGTGATCCAGTGCTAAAACAAGAATATCTACATTGATCTTGGTGCTTTCTGATATTCTTTCTCCACTTTCCTATTCTTCACCAAATTATACGGCTAAGGAAATGAATCATACTCTTTTTCAATAAATAATTGAATCTAGTTCAACATATTTTGCTCTAATGTAGGGAGGACATAGCTCCATACACCATTCATAAAGAAACAAAAGTGGCTGGCCTTGTGCAGCATTAAACGTGAATTGTTCCTCTTCCTTTCATCCATTTGCGAGGAATGATCCTCTAAAAAGCGTGAAATTAAAGGAATATGCACTTGTCAAAAAATAATGATGGAGCGAAGCCAAAGAAACATCAGCTAAGAGAATGATTTACAGAACTAGCTTTAAAATAAGCGTCCTTCATTCTAGATACTAATCTCTCTGTCAAGGTAGGATATGGCCACCTTCACTGTGCTTCTGTGGTTTAGCATCCACTATGATGATAATTAACATAAAATGGAAGGGTAATCTTTATAAATAAAAACAAAACAGCATTTAAGCTGATTATATTTCCTCATTTTATTGTAATTTTGACACAAATGAAGCCAAGATATATTTTATTCATTTTGTATTTTCTGCTTCTGGTTTACTTTATGGCCCTTAAGGGTACAGGAGTATGAATGTAAAGAAGTCTATAAATTAAAACAAAACCATGTTTTATGATAAACACAAACACATCTTTAAAATGCGTTAGCTTAACACGAGCAAACAATAGTTTTCACAGCAGGTTGTTTGCATTTATTTCCCTACACATTCCCAGGTATTTTGAGGTATCATTGCTCAGCTCATGGGAACTATTATAGTGAGGGGGGAAAAAAAAGCACAGCAGAACAATGTTAATTTTCTCACCTTAACCATTTCCCTTCAAATAATTTCATAACATTCAGCATGTAGATAAAATTCTTCACAGCAAACTGGGGAACTGATGAAGATGGGATAACTGAATCTTTTCCCCAAACGTGCTGACTTACACTTGGTTTTGTCCAAGGTGCCTTTCATCAAGCAGCAGGTCTGTGCTTAGTGGTGGAAGTTTATTCCACCTACCTTTACTCATACATGTCAAGCACCTGTAGAATGAGCTTATTTGCACAACACACCTCTAGGAAAGGGGCAAAAATAGGGTGAATCAAATTTTAGCTGCTCAATTCATAACACAATTGGAATACAAGTCACTCCTGCAAAAATAAGTCTTGAGATGAAGCCTTGCTTTTAGATGCTTATTCAAAAAGTTACAAGGTTCCAAACTTCAAATGCTAAAAATTGTAGTTTCATATCCTTAAAAACCTCATAGTTCTGTCAGAGGATCATTCTAGACAGTCCTGAAGAAAAACTTTCACCGGAGCTCATTCATTAAAAGATGCCACACATATCCCTATCACCTCCAAAATGTCCACAGACATCCACATTTCTATGTGTGACACTCTAAACATACTGAAATCAAAGACTGAACTACCACTGACTTCAAAGGAAGAAGAATATCATTCTATACCTTCTGCTCCCAGTGGAGTATCACAAGGTGTGATCTGTCATATCACAAGGAGCTTCTGTCATACTTCCAGGTACTATTTTTGGCAAGGCAGGCTACATCCCACCTAACAGGAACACGCAAGACGTAGTTCAAATAACACCCAAGCATTTCACATATACTCATATATACCTGTATGATTGTAAAACCCAGTATTATTTCCACTGGACAAAATACATCATGATACTGACTATTCTTCCACTTCTATTTTTCTTCTCTTTTCCCCCAAAACATCATGAATGTATCTGTCCATACACACAAGATGTGTTTATGTATCTATAGTATGTCCTGGGCAAAAAATAACTAATGTTCTCCTGTATCTTTCAGAGGAATATTTTTCTTCCCTGAAATAAATATTGTTGAACATTCACAAACATATTTTTGTGCCAAAAATATTTTTATTATGCCTCGTTCCTGCTATGACGGGATGATGGGAAGAAAAGCAAATGTTTCGTCTCCATATTATACAGAAATTAATTGAGTGGAAGAAAGTTCTATCAATTCAAGCTAAAAATATCCTGCTCTCAGTTGTCATCTTCAAGTCATATGCTTTTTAGATTCTCATGCAAGAACATGAGATTATGTTAGGATATACTCAGTTTAATCTCATCGTCATTGTCTGCTATTTTAATTAAACATTATTGGCATACCTTTGTTGCCAAGAAAACATTCATTGAAAAGCACTATTTATAATATTATTTACGGTTAGGATTTCTTTTTTCAACCTCACCTATCAAATTCATCATATAGATAATAAATCTTTGCTGCCTATTTTTATCGGTAGTCTGTTTTTTTCTTTTTTTTCTTAGCAACACACTTAGAAGTTGATTTTCTGGAAAAAAAAAAGAGATATTAAACAAAATAATTTCATCACCTCTATACAGACAGGAAAATTAAGGCAGAGATTATATGATTTGTGCTCCTCCCTATACAGCAAGCACAGCAGGCACTGGACTCAGATTGTGTTGGACAGCAGATAACCCTGACAATTCAACTGTAGATACTACCAATGCTTAATGATAACACACCCTTAAACCTCCTTTACCACTTGTCCTTCTTTCTTGCCTCCTATTAGTACATCTAAACTTCCTTATAGGTGATGCTGTCTGGAGGCAGGGAGATGGTCCAGGACTCCATTCCAAATTCACCCCAATTCTATTTTTCCGACTGCTGTGTCCCAGTAGTCCTTATTTGAAAAAGCTCTAAGGCTTTCCACTGAAGACATTTACCCATGGAAGTGTAGAAGCTCCTGAGTCATTGAGCTTCTCATCATAATGAAGGGGTGGAAGTGGTACAAGACTCTTCTATCCTCACCCAGAAGTACAGTTGACTGCAGCCATCCTAGGGCTCTGGGAGATATGTAGCATTTATTTCCTTCAATTAAGGCTGAAATTAAAACTTGCCACCAGAAAAGCTGCAAAGCTGGATTTCATGTCAGATGATCGGTTAATCTTTTATTCTGTCCTTGTGCCTGTGCTTTCTAACTCTCAAAATGAGTTCCTGGAGACTACATTTTCGTAGGTTTTGGAAGGTCTTAGAGACATCACAATTCTTTTCTGCTGTTTTCCTTCTTTGGCAATAGACTTTGGCTCCATATGTTTGTTCTTTCTACTAAAAAGTTATTAAAGCACAGCCTCTCCCACTCTTAATTGGATCTCTTCCACTTTGACTGGGAAGACGGAGCACTTGAGACTATGTGCAGCTGATTAGTTGTTCTCAGTAGGGTTTGAATGAGCTGTCTTTACTATCACTTTGCTCTGTGTAAGCACAGTCTTATCTCAGCAAGAGTAATTTCGGTTGCTCTGCATCCACCATGGATTGTGCACATTAAAGCATTAGCCTGACCTCTCTTCTTCCTTCTTTTATAGACCTAGTAAAATACATGTGTTGAAGTGGGATTTTCCGGTCGCTGCCATTTGAATCATAAACAGAAGCCTCAACGTGAGTGCAAATCACAGCTCCGGCCTTATGGGCGCCTCCTGAAACAGCCTCACAGATGAGAAATCACAGTGCATCATAAATCCTATCCAATATTAAAACACACGCAGAGATAACAAGGAGAGAACAGGTCCTGTTTGTTCTCAATTATGTTATCACATCTACAGCTGCTTACCCTGCGACAAACAAGCAACACATTTCACGTTCCAACTGCAATTGGGAGGCAGAAAAAGAAGGGATAATTTAAAAGACAGAAATATCACAGTTCTTTAGATTTCCAGACTGTCTTTTTTATTTTTTTTTCCTTTTTGCATAGTGCTTCTTATGGACTCTTCTGCAGTTACTTGCCACTAGGTGAGTGTAGGCATGAGGAAAAATGTTTGTCAGTAAAATATCAAAGGCAAGAATGGAGAGTAATTTGTTAAGCGTAAATGTGATGAAAATATAAATGGCGAGGGGTGGTAACTGAAGACGAAAACAGTCAGAGTTCACTGTGGATGTTTAGTGCCCCAAATTTACTCTGCTGAAGTCATTTCTCAATCTCACCCTTGGTGCTATGAGAGAAATCCCATAAATACTAATGAAAAATGTCATTTGGTTCAAAAGCAATTTGAAAACCAAATCAGCACAAAACGTTGAATAATCCTAAATGTTCTCCCTATATGAATAAGATGATGTATGTTGTACAATAAGAGGAAGAGGTACTTTCTTCTAATGTGAAATACTAAGTATTAGAATAAACCAAGAAATAATATTCCCCCTAGTGGCTTTTCTTCCCTCCACTGACTATAATGTTTATAATTGAAGCCCTTCTCTGTTTTTCTTCTGCTTGGAGCTTCTGCTTTTCTTCATCTACAGTTTTGAGAAAGCTGTACAACTTTTTATTTCATACACTCCTATTTGTAACAAATAAATCAGCTGGAAAGGAGATTCTACCCATTTTAAGTAATACTCTTTAACAGGGAATTAATTCATAGGAGAGTCTCCTCATATACCTTTTGCCATCGAATTCTGAACTCTGAATTCTCATCCTCTCAAAGGAAGACAATGCAAGGGGATCTGTCTGGTATGGAGAGGGATCTCTCTGGCATGCTGCTGGTCAGGCAGTAGACAGCAGCCATCTGGCTGCAGAGACTCCTTCCTTTCCCCTCAAAAGCTGACTAAAACTTCACTATCCATAAGAATAAATAATTACAAGTCAAGGCACCACCAGATGGCTCAAGTGTGTGCAGATATTTCATGAATTCTCTAGTGCTAAATAAAAGTAATGGTAAGCTTGTAACACCACATTTCTCATTTTAGAAATAGAAGATACAGAAGTGAATGATCTATGAAAAATCAAATAATGTCTAACAAATTAAGCCAGGAACAGAATTCAGAATATCTTATTGCCCCTCTGGGTTGTGACCACCAGAGCATGCGACCAGTATTCCATCTTCACATGATTTGATAGGAAGATTATCCCCACACAGACAGAAAAGGCCCCAAAATTTTCCAAAATGGTAGGACTTGGACACCTAACTCTCAATTGCCTCTTCAAAAATGTGTCTCTGCAGACTTGCAGTGGTCAAGCTCCACCATGATATGTACAACACTGAGCCTGGACCTCTTTAAAAGGGCACCATGTGAAACTGAATTAATTAACCATACTGCTGCGCCCAGTAAATTGCATGTTGTTGGACTTCTTCCTACCCACTTAATTCCACCTGAGAAAGCATTTTTAATTGGACAAGGCCAGCAGGAACTTTTCTTAATAGCTAGTCCTGTTAAAGAGGTTCCTAGATGGACCATTACTCTATTAAAGGGTCATCACTCACCTCCTGGTTGCTCTCTCTTCTTTCTCCTGCCATTTATGCACTTAAGTAATTCTTCAATTTTTCAGCCAAATGTAGATTATTTTCTATGTAGAGTTCAGTGATAGATGGTGACTGAGAAGAGAAGAGAAGAGAAGAGAAGAGAAGAGAAGAGAAGAGAAGAGAAGAGAAGAGAAGAGGAGCAGTTTTCTAAAAATTTACTCACAAGATAGTGTCCTATCTTATAAATAACTATTGGCCTCATATCAATAAGCAGAACTTCTTTTTCTTCTATGTGAGCAATGGCTTTAACAGAGATTTATAAAAGGATTGCTTTGCTTTTGTGGATGCATATCTCTAGTTTATTGCTTAAGCAGATAGAGAGAAAAGGTCTGAATAAACCAGCTTTTAGGTAATTACAAGTGGAAGAAAGGCTAGTTACAGTCTATAGGGAATTGTTTCCCTTGTACCAGACAAATAAACACAAAAATCACTTATTTAATCAATGTTCACTAATGTATTGTATAAAGTGGGAATCAAAGTTGTCAGAAATTCAGGTTGATTTTCTTCCTTTTTCCTGATATCTTATCCTTTTTGACTGCTACAGTAGCTCTCCTTAAATATAAAGGGAAAATATATCTTTCCCAGGAGACATTTTCTAACAGCAGTCAAGTCCAGAAATGTTATACACCATAGGATAGCGATCAACGAGTAGAACAAGGCTGGCAAGTATGTACTGAAATCCTTACTCAAGGTCTTTTCTCAGAAAATAAAGGAAAAATCCAAACAAGCCAAATCTGCAGCAATCACTTAAAGTAGAGATTAAACGAGATTTCACCAGCTAAACAGGGTCAACTTCCACTGATAATTAGACTGAGCACACCACTGAAGTCATTTAGCCTGGGGTCAGGCATGATCATGGTTTTCTTCAAATCGATCACTGCAAGCCCCTTGTTATCCTGATTTGCACAGTAAAGCCTTGGCAGAAGCATTAAGATGGGACAAAAAAAGGTCTATAGCTCTCTTCTTCTGTGATTCTTGCAAGAAGATACTGCAACATGTCACCTGGAATTGCACTCCCATCAGGGATGTGAAGTCCAACGTATTTGATGGATGTCACTTTTTGGCCGGTGGCAGTAACCACACAGATATGATCCTTACTGGGTGCATGTCGGTATGATGCTGTGAAGACTTGTCCGGAGTTACTCTCTGAGTCATTG
The DNA here is from genome assembly GCA_032273925.1 of Rhynchotus rufescens. Lineage (NCBI taxonomy): Eukaryota > Metazoa > Chordata > Aves > Tinamiformes > Tinamidae > Rhynchotus > Rhynchotus rufescens. Next base: position 9,524 of record JAVCKT010034907.1, read on the forward strand.
TCTGGGCTGGGCTGCTACCTTGGGCTGTTTTCACCTTAAAGGTCTAGGTGCGACCTTCTGCTAGTTCCACAGCACTTCATATTAGGATTCATACTCATTTCATATTAGGATTAATCAAAGAACTGATTTTGGCTGAAATTCTAAAATTATTTCTGTGTTGCAGGAGAAATACAGAAAACAAACCAACAAACCTCTTGGGCTTTTGTACATGCTTATATATTCTTCCAATTAAATCCAGATAAACTTCCAAACACAAATATTGTCTCAAAGCTAATTTCAGGAGTGGTGACATAAAATCCTTTTATTTCCTCATCTCCTTTCTACTCCCAAGATGAAAGAATTAGATTAATTCACTGGAAATTCATGACTAGTTTCACTTATTCCAAAATTACGTTATTTTTTAGCAAATAAACTTTTCTGCAATTCACCAGGTTCTATTGCAGAGGTATAGGATGGTAAACCTGAACACTTAAGCATGCAATTTATAACAAAATGCTAGATCAGCAAGCCTAGCAACAACATAATAGACCAACATACTAGGCTGGATATTCATAGATTATAAAAGTAGTACCTGACCATTGAAGTGCTGCACATATTTATATATATTTCCACAGTTGCAGTCAATTTCTAATGTGTCTGAGCTTGAGGACTTACAGCACCGAGTTAAGCTTACTAAAGAAGACTACGAGATAATAATTTCCAATAAGTATTTTACTGTCTAGATGTATTAACAATGTGAAATATTTATCCATGAGTAACTTGGAATGATATTCTTGACATAACATAGAAGTCTTTAAGTTACACGCTAGGTTCTAAAAAAAACTTTAATTATATCAAGCACATCTCTTTTAACATATCAAGAGGTACAATCCATTTCCCCAGACCTTCATATCCAGCACCTGGTAGATGTTTTCTGTCCTTTGGAGACCTCCATCTTTCTTACTTCAGAAAATAGTTAAGTGATAAGCAAAGCAGTCCAAATAGTGATAAAGATGCACAAATCAGCATCGTTCAAATCTCTTCTTTCAATCTCCCACCAGAAAAATAGAATCTTCTGATGACAGCATCAGCTTAAAACAGAGCAAACTTAGAGATCCTTATCATACTTAGAGATTAAGACTTTTCTCAGTTGACAAAAAAAATCTGTAGATGTTAATAAAAATTCTATTTTCTGTCAAGTTCACATTTTTTTTTCTTATTCCCAATAAAATCTTAGTAATTCTCTAGAGGTCCCTTCCAACCTTAACCATTCTGTGACTCTGTAATTCTGTATTCTGTAGTGCCTGTGAAGCTGTCCTGGACATAGAGCAAGCTATTCTTGCCTTGTGAAGGAGGAGAGTAGGACACCTGTGTGTGCTGTGGAACCAGACAAAGTTTGTACTAATATACATAAAAGAAGGACAAAGGCTCATCTGCATCTTAGATCAAAATGCTGGAGGCTTCATCTACAGTTCTGAGCACTATCCTCATTTGTTTCAGATTTCTCCTACAGAGAGCTACTTGCAACAGTACAAAACAGAAAAAAAAATGGGAGTGAGATTGACGTATGAATGCAAAATAGACAACAGGATCTGAGTGTTTAAAGTCTCCTTTTATTTTCAATAGAGACCAACTCCCATTGAGAAGCCAGTCAATACTGAGGGGATTCCCACAGAAAGTATTTCTGATGGCAAGCAGGCAAATAATTCAGTTTGGCTATAATCCTCAGAGTTGCTGGAAGATATTCTGGATCTGTATCTGATCAGATAACTTTTCATTGGTATCAGACATCTTCCTCAAAAAAGTTGTTGCAGGCAGACAAATCATGTTTCCAAGGTTCCCAAGAGAGATCCTTGTGCTACAACAACCTGTTCTAAGGCCATATTCAGACACTACAGCTAGAACAACGTGAGTTTCCTGCTCCTCACTACAGAAGATGGTGGTAAACTATGGAAAACAGTAATGAATTGATATACAATCAGGTCTTATCATGTAGTAGGGACTTATTCCAAGTCCCAGCTTATATACTAGTTCAGGAAAGGATGCACCGAGCCAACAATTTACAATCACTTTTTTCCCCAGGGGACACAGAGATTTCATCTTAGGCTGCAAAGAATCCCAGGAATGCAGCTGTCCTGACAGCTAACGCTGCATCACTGCTGTATCTGCAGCTACAGGTCTGGCTCAGCTTCACGTGGCTGTGAGACAATTTAGCATTTAATCTTAGTTGCTTTCTAGTAGTGCTGATTCTGAACCTGGCTGAGAGCCACGGCGTGAGTGAAGTCAGGATAAGGAAACAAAGGATAACCCAGAGGGACTCTGGGCATAAAAAGCTATGTTCTGTATAACATGCTATTGTTATTACTATTAATATTTGTGGCTATCTCAGTGCCTGGAAATCCTAGCCGTAGACCATGGCCATGCTCTGCTAAACATTACCCTCTCTACAATAAAAAATGATACTTGGTGAAAGGCAACTGACCTCTCTTCAGGGGAAATATATGCTCTTTTATTCTTCAGGGAGTATCTTTTCCTGGTGATAAAGTCTTACCAATGCAGATAGAAAAACAAGACCTGAATTTGGGATGCAATTACATCCCAAATTTGAGATAATATCTTTATTTTTATAAAGCTTTTGTCTTCTGGTTCTGTTTTTTGTTTTTCTTTTTTCTTTTTTTTTTTTTTTAAACAGCTTTTGTTTAGACATCATTGTTAGTTATGCAGAAAATTCTTTAGATTACTTTTGTTTAGTAAGTAGGAAGGAATCAAAACAGTTCTATTTAATTACTGCTGTAATTTTTCTTGTTTAGTGGAGAGAAACAGTTTATCAAGTAGACAGGGAAGGAATTTATAAACATAATTTTTGGATTTGGAATAAAAATACATTCCTTGAAAATCAGACAGAGAAGAAAGTCTTAAATTGTTTAAATTTTGCAAAGACCTGAGCATAAGAAATAGTATAGTAAAAAATAATGATTTGTTATTGGATTCCAATAATGTTGTTTCTGCTTTTCCACACTAATGAGCACCCTCATAGACATGTATGTGATCAAAATGTAAGCAAAGTTAGGCTTGTTTTGTAAATCATTGACAGGGACACAAGTAGAACTTGTGGGTCCCACAAGCAGGTCTCTCAATCTCACACAAAGATTTGATCAAAGGACAGTTCACCAGGTTCTTCTTGCTAATAATGGAAGGTGTGAGATGTGACAAGGACTAAGTGACTGAAGGAACAAAACTTGTCCATTACTTGATATGATCTCCCCTGGGCAGGTCTAGACAAGGAACAGTAACATGAAAAGATGAAAAAAACATCTTGGAAGCATTGGTTTATACAGTGGGGACTTCTAAAGTTATTACAGACTGACAACTATAAAATTGCCAAGGACTAAAACACTCAGGTATTTCACAAAAATACTTCGCACTGATGTTAACTGAGTCCCATGTATAATCATTCTTTATGTGCTTGAACTACTAACAATGGAATATTACAATGGAGTATATATATATAATAAATTATTTATTCTTGATCTCAAGATAAATGGAGTAGAACTGTAGATAGAAATTTTCAACTTGAGGATTGCACTTATTGAGTCAGTGTTCTCTGGGATTTCATCAAAATTTGGATGTGAAAACAATAAAATTAAAACAAAGTAGTTTTGAGTAAAAGTCATAAAAGTCTGCTTTTCTAGAAAAATATCTAGAAATACAAATTCTAAATTCAGTCAATTTCTAGAAAAAAAAAGAAGATATTGATCTTATTTCCCTTTCCTACTTCTCAAATTAGCACACAAAGTAATACAGAGAAATTTTGTGTTGTCATTTCCTTCAGATTTCACCTTCATGAAGCAGCCATACATATACTTAAAATAATATCAATACTAATAATGCTTCTTCGATGTATACAGAATTACTATTTAGAAGATGAAATAAAGTTCTGAGCCTCTGCATGAAAGGCTACATTGCAGTCAGAAAGTTTTGCTCTTATTGCTCACCCAAGTGATTATATATTGTTAATCTCCCTCATGAAGTACAACTTTTGATGACCTTTCATTTTCACTTCAACAAAACAACCTAAGGTTTCTTAATATGTGCTACTTGTTCATTTAAATTGTGCTCATTATCATCAGTCCCTATGGGTCTCCAAAAGCAGGCAAAAAATGCTGAAACATGAAGGTGCTCTGACCATTCCCACATAAGGTTACCTTACCTTACCTTCTCATCAACTATTTCTGAAGTGATATACAATGAAGAGAAATATAATATCATTATAAGTAAGGAACAACATTGGGTAAGAAGATATATGTACAATATTTAAACATCTGATCTGATGTTTCTTCCAGTCCTTTTCCAGCTATTTTGCAGTAGGATTTTCACTTGCTTGTGGGAGGAATCACTCAATAAAATTACCTATTGGCTTCCTGAAATACAATTTCTTAATAAGGTCAGTCCTATTTAAAGATACCAATAAGATTTACTTAGCTTCTGATTTTCCCCATGTCATTTTGCTGAAAATGGTCGTTGGAATTTATCTCATTACCCTGCCATTTAATGTCTTAATCTAAAAATTTAAACAAAAAAATTATTAAGCATTTGTTTTCATATGGATCTTAATGCATTTTTGTGGAGGATTCTCCAACAGACTTTATTGGTAAGTATAGTTTATGATCTATGTGGTTGTTCATTTCATTACTAAATGATTTGCATGAGAACAAGACAGCAAGCTCTCAGGTTAAGTGTTTACAACAGAATAATACTTAATAAAGGCATTTAACATCATAAGTCTGATGTTAAGGTGCTTTCTTTTTCTGGTGTTTTCTTTTCTCCTGGGAGCCTTATGCCTGAAAGCACAGAGTAAGGCAAAAAATAGAGAGAAATGCCTGATACAGCTACATATATATTTCTGATCAAAAGTATTTCATAAAGACATTGAAGTTTGGATTAATTAAAATGTCAAAAAATGCTAGTGAACTTTTTCATCAAACATATATTTCATTGTTTTGAAAAGCTTAACTCTGACTTTTAAGTAAAAATTGCCATTTCTCTATTTTCATATACATTTGTCATAATGTTTAACAGAGTAAAAAATACTATTTTTAAAATAAAACAGTATTTTTTGCATAATCTAAGAAAACATTTAAAAAAAATTCAATTGTAATTCAGTGCAATTCAGTTCAACTGCTGACACAATCTATTCTCCAATTCTAAGTTAGATTATATTTATTCAAGGATTTCAGTAAAACCCTTTTTTAATACTCATAGCTTTATGGGGCAGCAGACAGATTTCTACTTTCACCATTCTGAGTAGAGGTGGAAAAAAAAAAGGTTCCATTTTAGTCTAGTGGCTTTTTATTATCATCTATTGTGTTTTCACCTAACGTAGCAATATCCCTACTGATTTTTTGCCACTTTGAACATAAAGAGGATCAAAACCACGGTCTTTACTTTCAAGACCATGCTTTACTTTCAAGACCACTTCAAGACATTTGCTCTGTAGAGAGGGTTAAGCAGGTGTGTATTTATAGCACAGAAAGCATCTCAGTTGCCTCATGTGATGTTTGGATCTATAGGTTACAACCATGCTCTCTACTGCTCTGTCAAAGCTAGAAAGCTCTTTCTTGGAAATTGCTGGTCACTGAAGGACACATACACATTCCAGTTCTTCACTGGTACTCTTTTGCTGGTCCACAAAGACTAGTTAGAATGGATCCCCCAGCCCTGCCCTCACTTGAAGCATCTCCACATGTGATCCATCTTGAGGCAGTCTTGTTGAAAAAGAAATGCAGTTTTACTACTAGCATCAAAAACAATGACATGTGAGAGAGCAGAGGAAATTAAGAGAACTGCAAATGCTTAGTCTTTTCTATCCTAAAATCAAATTCAAATAGTCTTTCCTTCTCTTTTTGTGTCTACACAACATGCCACTGACATGTCCAAACATCCTCCAGACCTTTTTGTCTTTGGGTTGTTCTAAAGGGCAAGAGTCTGTCCATGGTAGAGAGAACTAGTTTTTATGTTCAATTCTTTTCTTAAATCTCCTTGGGGTTCCATTTAGATTTAAATCCTCCTTCCTCCCACTGAACATTATTGATCCTTAATTTATTTAGAAGGCATTTTCAGCACTCCTTCTTCCAGGTATTGACTGCCCTTACGGCTTTGGAAATGATAATGGCCCTTCAGAAAAATAGGTGCTATCTCTTACACTCGAGTAGACATTAGGAAAATATTAACAGCCCTCCTCTCCTAGGACAGGCAAGGAGTAAATCTCTTTGTGAGGCTTTTTCCATACACTGGTCTTTATAATTCATGTCAACATGTAAACTCGTAATCATTCATCCATGCTTAGAGTTCATTTGCTGGGCTCTTCTGAGACCAGAAATGAAATGAATATGACAAAAAATGTGACTTAGTAGAATTGACTAAACAATTTGCTTAGGACAGAAAAGTCAGGACTCTTAATTTTTTATATCAGGGTAAATACAATTGCAACATTTGCATTAACCATCTGTTTATCTATCTTTTTTATCGGACTCTGCCTTCTGAAGTTACAAGATAAAAGGTACCATTACCCTTAAAACAAGTTCATGGATTAACTGTAACCTGTGCAAATTTTACACTGTCCCATCCAAGATCATAATTATGTCAAGTCTTATTTATGAAAAACGTCTTTTGTGTAACAGGAGACCATCACCTCCCCGTGCCCCACCACACAGAATGAAAATCTGCATGTCTCTGTGATCGTCTCTTTTCTTACTTCTTTCTATTTACACACATGACTGGGAGAACAGACACCCTGACCTTTTAAAAAATCCATCACGAAAATTTCCTTGGTGTTTTCACTTTGCCATAAATGAAAGGCAACTACTCTCTGTGACAAGCTCTGCCAGGTAATTACATTCGCTACAAAAAAAAATATGTTTGTTCTCAGCTATTGTTCCATGTGTTTATTCAAATAAATCAGGGCTAATGCAGTCACCTCTCGGAGAGAATTCATCTCCTGCCAAAGGATTTCATTTCAAGCCTAGTCTATCACGAAGCGAGGATGTGGTCTTCAATGCGTAAAGACAGTATGAATGGACTTTCTGACACTAAAACTCATTATTAAGGTAATAGGTATCATGCCCCATTACTTTTAATGGATTGATTAATAACAATTATTGAAGCCTTTTCATAATAATTTTTGGAAAGGAATAAATGTGCTAATATTTAGCTTGTAAAAGTAAAACATACATTTAATTGTTACTGTTTCCTTACCAAGTGCTTGGCAGAAACAACTGTCCGCCCTTAACTCATGCCTCCCTTGACTGGAATCTGGTGATAAGCTAGACAATTTCTTTCCTGCAATGCCCATCTTCTGCCTGCCCCTGCATGGAAGGAAGAAGTAGCCTGTGTATTGAAGTGACACAAAATAGGAAGGCTAAAAATCTTCAGATTTTTGTGCTGCTGAGTTCCAACCATCTTCCTTCTGCAAACTGCCTCAAAACACTCTCCAAAGCTAAATGGCATATAATCTGTATGGTGCCACCTCTATGTATATGTGCAGAAGATGTTACCATCTAATAGAGAGGACACTGGTCTTAAAAAAAGAAAATAAAATAAAAATAAAAAGCCCACAAACGTGTTTCTTGTTTTTCCTTTTACCCTGCTATTGTCTCATTGCAGATGTTGTCTAGTATCCAAAATCTCTCTTGTTACTGACTTCAGATCATCCCTGCATGATTCAGTATTGCCTCACTAAAAATGATTTATCAGTGCTGACCCATGGATCTCATTGACTGAGAAATTTGGGGGTTATAGATATATTATTATTTTGTTAAGTCAAATGTGATCAGCAAACAGAAATTTTATGCATCTGGACAAGAGATGTATAAGAAGAAAAATTGCACCTGTCCTGCAGCATCAGGCTAATTGAGCTCATCTTCCTAAGAAAAAACTAATATTAAATACATAGAAGATATAATAACAAACAAAACAAGAACCATGAAATCTGACATTTTGCAGGCATGTGAGAGGAGGTACCTGACCCAAAGGTCTTTAAGTCGTGGTCATCATCATCATGAGTTAGAGTGGGAACAGGAGTCAGAACAACACAAAACAGGTGATGAAGTGTTTTGATAATTTTATAGCCCTACCATTAGAGGCTTTCAAACAATAGTGAGTTTTTCACAGCTGAAATTTAACAGTTGTTATTTTTTTAAAGAGAAGCAATACCTTGCTTCCTCTTCCCGATCCCAACTTTCAAGCCATTTGGGCTGGGAGATCTGCTGCCAAAGAAACTATGACTACCATAACTCTCAGGATAGAAGAATATGCTAGCATGTCCACTAAATCAAGGCTGTACTGGGAGCCAAGATGATAGAGGAATAGTGCTGAGCAAAACCAAAATGTTCCAGTTGTGATTTACTGGTTAAAAAGTGAAAATCATGACCTTGAAGAGATGAGTGAGTGTAAGTGGTGGAAGCAACTTGTAGCTTCTACAGTGCTAAAACCTAGACTGGTACAGCAGTCTGTGAATGTCCCTGACCACAGTACTATCAAGAGACTGAAGATATCTGGAAGTGTGATATGTAAGAATCCGGAGCTGGCAGGGTAATACAAAATATCACTGTGGAATTAGTCATGGTTTGAGCATCAGGAGAGATAAATGAGAGACGAGCAGCAAGAGAGGGAAGAGCCAAGCTGGGCAAACTGCAGAAGAGATTACATGCTGAAGCAGAATGAGAAGAGATTTCAGCATCATGATGGTACTGCAGAAGTCAGAGTATCAGAAGAATTGAGCAGTCTTTCCATACCTAGAGGCCTTACCTCTAAAGTGAAGAACATTTCAACAGGGATACTGTGGGAATCTGAAGTCTGTGTGGAAATTCAGGTCTGTAATAACATCAAAGATATTAAGGTTGAAATCTTTAGAAATCATCAGAAATTCTCTTTAGAAACTCAGTTGTAAGCCACTGACAAGAAAGAGCAAAATTGCTATAGCATTTTGCCCCTAATCAAGTCAATTAATGTCAGATCTACTACATTTAGAATCTACTGATTCCCACTTGAATTACATGCTTGTGTAGCTTTTAAGATATATGCCTTCATTTTATTTCTGTAAAATGCACAGTGAAAGATATGTCCTATGTCACATGCATTGTGAGGTTAACTACCATAAAGATTATATGGAAATTCTTGTAAGATAGCAGTGGATTCTGAATAAGCACAATGAAAAATGTATTTTTACTCTTTTCTGCTTCCTGCAGGAGCAGGCATTCATCTCCAGACCCTAGTCAAGATACTGAATTTCCAAAAAGAAAATGAAGTATGCAGTACCATGCTGAGCAAAGACACTATCTGGACTACAGCGTGCAGAAGTGACTGAAGAAGAACATACAGTACAGCTGATGATAAAATGCTTCTTGTTACCTCCCTGGAAGTTGTAGAAAATCAATATACCCATCAGTACTGTGCCCACTGCCTCTAACAGGTTCAGGCTTGCTGCAGGCTTTGATTTGTTGTGTTCAGTCTGCATTCAGAGCAGGGAGGGAAGTGGGGCTTGCATGTATGTGTCAGCGCCTGCATGTGTGCATGTGAGTGAGACCGAGAGGGGCAGTGAGCTGGAAACCAATTAAACTGCAGTGCTCGATACGTGAGGAAAAGGCCTTTAGGAGAGCTGGATTGTGCCTTAAGCTAGAATGAATATAGCACTTTGCATACACTGAATAATGATAATATTAAAAGTGCTTTGAGCTAATTTATTTGCAGGGAGAATTGGGCTACGAAAGCTAAGTTCAAAACAAAATGTCAAGTTCAGGCAACAAACAGTGGGAACAAAAGATAAAGGGATGGTCACATTTGACACTTAAAAAAATACCTGATAATATAAAACAAAGGATAGCAATGAAAGGCTTGTCTGAGGGTGACAGAGCACTGGAACAGGCTGCCCAGAGAGGTTGTGGAGTCTCCTTCTTTGGAGATCTTTAAAACCCGC
>JAVCKT010034910.1:0-10351 GCA_032273925.1 Rhynchotus rufescens
GGAAAGGAAAGGAAAGGAAAGGAAAGGAAAGGAAAGGAAAGGAAAGGAAAGGAAAGGAAAAAGAGAAGATACATTGGAGAAAAGCAGTTTACTCCTTTGTCCTTCAGACTGTCTGAAAATATTCTCAGAGCCTCTTTCAGCACTGCAAAAATTATCTCCTGTTCTCATTTACAAGCAAATGCTGGGAATAGAAAGTTAGGAATTCTTCTCATTTTACTTTTTTGTTTGTCTGTTTGTTTTGGGGGGAGGGTGTTGTCAGTTGCTCCAACATTCTCAATATTCCACTTATTTATCTACTCCAGCCTTTTTTTCATTTTTTTTTTTCCATACAAAGATTCTCTGCAGTCTGGCAGAGTCTGTATTGCAGTATTGATTTAAGAACTAGCAGTTGTGGCAATTCGGTCACAGATTGAAGCTCGCTTTGTATGTGGGCTCCTCTATCCTGAGCAGAATCCTGATCCCCTTCACATTTAAAAAGGAGCCAAAGAAGAAAGAGAAGCTACTTTTATCTGTTTTGCTTTGAAGGGAGAAGGATTACATGGGACTAAATAAGCCATCTGAATACTTAGCTAGCAAACCTAAATAGCGCCCTGATAGGAAGTTCTGGCAGAGAGCTAATTAAATTAGCCCTCTTTGATTTATTAACAAGCAGAGCAACACATCACAGAGGATTGCCCCACAAAATGAATGTGATTTCTGATCCCTACGGCTGCTCCCGCGCCGTCACCTCCCAGAAAATCTGGCTATGGGGCCTCAAGTTTAATGAGACCCAGCGGCCTGGAGCGGATCCCAGCCCACCAGTGCAGATGCACACCAGCAATAACATGCAGAAGTGTGTTGTTTTCCTTGCACTTTCCTAATTCCTTTAGTTTTTTGTAATGTCTAGGACTATCTAATGGTTAATTAGTAATTTCCTGCCCGCCAATGTGCGCGTGAATGACAAGCAAAAGCCTTCTGCATGCTTAATTATTCTGTTGATTTAGACGACACTTCCCCCTCCGTGCAAGTTTCTCTGTGTGTGTGCTCTCATGCATCATGTATTTCATTATTTTTAGAAGCATGCTCTGTGCCTTTTTGTGCTCTCATATTTCCTGCATCCAGTAATTACTATGTTGTGTCCCACGGACCTGATCCATCAGCGAGTGTAAATCAGGAGAACGCTGCTGCCTTGAAATGGAGTTATCCCAAGTTGCATCAGACCCGAGACCTCCAATGTTTTTATCAAGGGGGTGTTATTAGCGTCCTGGGACCAACTCCCATGCAAAGCAGCTGAATGTGAAATTTTGAAACCATCAGGGTGTTAAAAAAAACCTAAAATTAAATAAAATTGATGCCCACAAAACACACAGACGTGAATCTATTTATAGAGTGAAATCTATTTCTGCTTAACCCCAGGAAGAAACTAAACTCTTTTTGCATATCTGATTTTTCTGTGGGGCTGCTTCCCTCTGTGCACTGCAGCCCATTTGATCTATTTTGCTACTTTCCAACAGTTTCACCAGTCGGCTTCCTATCTGCGCTCTGCATTTAGGCCCCCTCTTAGAGAGCCCTTTTGTTAAATTAAGTCAATTAATAAATGGAGACATTAAGCAATCAATTCCGCCTGCATATCTCCGCTGCCTCGCGTAGCACTGGCTGTAATCACAAGATAAATACAACGTGCTGATGTATGGTAATGTTCAATAATACATTCTCCGCCAGGCTCAATTCATCAGGGAGTTTCTGGAGGGGAGGCATTCGTTATTGGCTGTCTCCGGACCTCAAGGATAACATTCCTGTCCTTTCCATTGGCCGCCCCGCTGCTGCAAGCCTCTTCCCGTCTTATTTTGATGATGGATAGGACGGCGCGCTAAGCCGAGCCGGAGCGTCGTCCTCGCCGGCCGCACTCCCTCCGCGGGGCTCCAGCGCCACGGGGCTGCGTCGCCCGCCCGCCCGCCGCCAGCAGCCGCAGCCACAAAAGTTGGGATGCTTTTCTTCACCCAGTGCTTTGGGGCTGTGTTAGATCTCATCCACCTGCGGTTCCAGCACTACAAGGCAAAGAGGGTTTTCTCCGCCGCCGGGCAGCTCGTCTGCGTCGTCAACCCAACACACAGCCTGAAGGTGAGTTGCGAATGATTTGTCCCTCCTGGGTCTCTTCTCCCTGCCCTCCCCTGGTGTTTCTCTGCGGGAAGGATGCAGTGCTGGAGCAGGGAAGGGAGAGGGTTGTTAACACATTGCAGCCCTGGCGAGGAGGGGGCTCCTGCCGGGCTCACTCCGGAGCGGAGGGACGGCGAGCGGCTGCCAAATGCAGTCTTGGGATGACATTGCCCGTCCCCCATCCCCTGCCCCTGAATCAGCAAAGTTCCCTTGCTTTTGAGTAACAAAAGCCAGGTTGCACCCAAGTGGTGTTTTTTTGGGGGAAAAAAAATGACTGGAAAAGTTAGTTTGCTGAATAAATGGTGCTTTTTGTGCAGGGATAACAGCCCAGCACCCAGGTCTGACAGGGAAGCAGCCGGGATGGAGGAGGAGAGGGGCAGAAGTGGGGGGGCAGCAGGAGGTTGTGGCTGTTGAGCTAGTCTGCTTTTGGGTGGAAAGGGCTATTTCTGCCTTTTGAACAGTGTCTGAAGGTGCTCCTCTGGTGTTGGATGTGTCCTTAGCCGTTTGCAAGGTGAAGCTATTTCAGGCAGGAGAATACATTTGCCTTAATGCAAAACTATTTATAGACCTCATAAAACATTTCTCTTATTTGCACATTTCAAGATTTTCACTGGCAAAGTGGCAACAGCTCCATCTATGCCAAAGCCCTATTTTTTTAAAAACCATATAGAGAAGGACCAGCAGAGGAGGAAAGCAACTGGGACACTTTAATTACTTTATCACGGTGATGAGTGACCAACTTCAATGAAGGAAAGCTTGTGGTGCTGGCCGTCCTTGCCGGCTCGCAGTGCTGCTCTACTGCCCTTACACAAACTCAGAAACAAATTTATCTCAGGACAACTTATTTGTTGGCTCTGCTGAAGTCCCCGTGAGGAATTTGAAGGGGATGTGAGGGGCATCTTCCCCAAGCTGCAGGGAGGTCCTCTGCTGGGGTAGGTCCCTCTTTGGAGCATGCAAACAGCAACTCACCTCCTCCACCCTCGGATCCAAAAAGCAACACTCCTCAAAAGCGCAGGTATCCTTAAATCTCCAGTCTTAGGCAGTGCTAGTGGAGAGAGCTCATTCTTAACGGGGGCTTTGAGTAGGTTTCCCTCTGATCCCTCTCCCAATGTGGAGGAGCCGTGGCAGGAGCTTGGATGCTGCTCCCTTCCCACGTCAGCACTCACTCCTCCGCTGCCCCCAACACGGGCTATTTAAAAAACCCACAACCCTATTATTACCTTAAGGGATCTGGCCAAACAAATGGATAAGCACTTTGCTGGAAGAAATAGCTACATTCTTAAGTGCATAAAGAGATTTTTTTTTAAATGAATGCTTCTGCACTTGACCCCTTTTATGCGATTGTCTCTCCAGCTCCCTTCATCTGTCATTTCAGTTATTAAAAAAAAAAAAAGAGCAGAAAATGGTTATCATAAGTCATTAAATCATTACAATTTCAGTGCCAGTGTCACTGCCTGATGAAGCTCCACAAGCAGAGAAAGGAAAGCCACTCACTGCTCTCCTGGTATTTGCTGTTACACCTGATTTTAATCAGTTCAATTCCTCTCAAGTTGCAGATTCTCTGCACTGCGAGCCGCAGGATTTTTATCTACAGATGTACTGAAATAAACTGATGCTTCAGTGCTTCTCTGCCTAATATATAGGGCATTGCAGTCTCAGGGCAAATCCCCTGTGGCCGAACCCTGCACTGTTCAGATCCAAAGCCCAGGAGATGCAAGAGCAATGTCAGAGCTGACTTTGCTGCTCTTGAGACCAGACTCTAGGGGCAAAACTCTCTTGGAGATAAATGGAAGTTGCTGGGAAAGTGTCCTCCATGTATGTGAAACGTCCTAGGGAATGTTCTCCCTCATGTGGTAGGGTTTTAGTGGGAAGCCAGGTGCATGCCATGGGATCCTGTTGTGGCACCAGGCAGTTGTGAAAGTGCATCAAAAACTTCCCTGGTCTGAAAAAGAAAGTCAAGGGAAAATGAGATATGACTCAGTGCCAGAGCATGGCCAAGTCTAGATGTCTCCAAGTAAGACACTAAAGCCTGAACTAGTCATCCTGCCTTCTCTTCTTGTGCAGTAGACAGTTAAATTCCTCTAGCAGACAAAGTGTCTCGTCCTAAAATTGGTGTCTGAGACAAGGCAGGTGACTCTGCTTCCTGTGCTGCTTATTTCTCCCCAAGATCACACAGGGAGGAGGTTGCAGATGTGCTGGTCTGGCATGGAGGCATCTAAAGTAGGGGCAGAGGAATCATCCCCAAATTGTCCTGTTGCACTGAACAAAATGTGAGGAGCCATGAGAAAGGAGAAGTCTGAATGCATTCCTCTGTAGTGGTTTACAGTATTATGACTACTTTGATGTTTCACAGTCTATTATTTCTAGCTGGGTCATTTCAACTATAACATTTTGTTGACAGCCCCCACATCTATCTTCACAATTGACAAGCGAAGTGAAAACTGTATTAAGGTATGTGGTCGATGAATACAAGCCTGCTAGGAAAACAAGGGCTACGAGCAATGTCATTTCTCTCCCTTCCCTCCAAGGCTTGGATATTTGTACTTACACAAAACTGTAAGCCTTTGCAAAGGGATTATTTTATTATCTATTCATACAGCAACCAAATGAACAGGTTCCTGGTTGACTAGAACAGTAATAAATGACAGACATCATATTTTTGTGTGTGTGCTTATGTGTGTTGACATCCTCCACACAGGTCAGGTCTTCAATCAGTGCCAACGTGCAAAACTCTGTTAAAGTCAAATTGCACCAAGACCTCTATTCTTGCCCCCATCCATCAGAGGGAGCGTCCGGTGGCTCGGTAGGCCCAGCCCTCCCTGGGGACCTGGGGTTGCTGGTCACGAGTGTGAATCAACGTTCTGGCATGACATGGAATATTCACCGGGTGACAGTGGGAGGGAACTCTAGTACCCTGCAGAGAAATGTTGTGCTTGGGCCTGTTTTCCCCATCATGAAGCCAAATCAAGAGAAGCCTTGGGCAGATTAAAGGAGAGATTGAAAGCCCACATTGCCATGCTGGCCCGGAGATGTCCACTTGGTCCTGTGACCAAGAGCCTTAACCTGCCTCTTCCTTTAGGAAGAGGCCAGAAGTTAGCATGGGAGATAGCCCCTTGGAAAGAAACATATGCCTTTCTTCACACAGCAAGGTCCATGAGCCAAGAAGGCTTTTGAGCTCTCCAGTGTATTTTAAGAGAGAAAAGTCTGAGGACATCAGTTCGAATACCTCTGTTGATCTGCTGCTACTTTCCCTTGATGTAACAGGCTGACAAGGGGGCTCTGAGCAGGGAGAGACAATTTTGCAGGGATCCCACTGGATCTGTCACACTTGGCATGGGCGCAGAGCAGGCTAGGTTTCGTTTTGGAGCCTCTTGCTCTTTCCTCTGGCTTTTAGCCCATTTTCCTTTCCCGAACTTCCTCCAGGGTACTCATGGTGCCCTGAGAGCTGGCACTGAGCTGTAATCAAAACACACTTCCTGAGCAGAGAAACATATGTATTTCCTGCACTTCTGTAGGTCTTCTTCATTCTCAATCATATCATATGCATTTCCTGGTAACCTGGGCATCCTTCAAGCATGTAGGAACCCTAAAGCCTCTCCTTGGAAAGGCAACATGAGCTCCCAAGTTCAGGGACTGCTCCTCTATGAGCCATGGTAATGAGAGGTAGATGCTCCTTCCTTCCTTCCTTCCTTCCTTCCTTCCTTCCTTCCTTCCTTCCTTCCTTCCTTCCTTCCTTCCTTCCTTCCTTCCTCCCTCCCTCCCTCCCTCCCTCCCTCCCTCCCTTCCCCTTCCTTCCTTCCCCTTTCCTTCTTCTACACATACAATCCTCTCGCTCTGAAGTTGCAGCATCTTTATATTGAATCATATGCTTAAACACTCCCTAAATCTTGCCTGCAAGACTACAGCAGGCTGTCCTATTAGTGGAGCAAAGAATCTGACGAAATGTGTCATGATGTTTAATAAGTGCTTTACCGTCATAGATCAGTGGGTGTTTCAGGGGGAAATGGGCATGCTTCCTTAGGAACCGTGTCCATCATGACAGTGATCTTCACAAAGGCACAGATCGTTCCGTAGGATCAGTTTCTGTAGCAACAGAGGCTCTAGCTCTGTGGAATGATCTTCTCACCACTGCAGAGGATTTGCAGTCTGCTTATCTTGTCTTATCTTGTTCACTTTTAATATAAAATTTTCCACAGGCTTTTTTTCTGATTTTTCTGTCCTGGTTCTTTATCCCTGAGGAGCACAATGGGGCTACATTTGTTTTTCATGTTTGTTAATCTGCCCTTCAGATGTAAGATGGGCAGCAGAATTGTTAATACCAGCATCTTGGGAGAGGCATCCAGTCTAGAAATGATGAAAGAAATAAAAAATGGCCCATAGAAAGAGAGGTGCACACCATGACTTTTTTTTTTTTTTTTAATAGTCCAGTGCCTTAATTCTTTCTTCAAGTTTTCTGATTTCTTCAATATGAACTTTTTTTTTTGTCAAAAAAAGGTCTTAAATTTATATTGTTTTTGCAGTTCCCAGAAGCACCAAAATCTCTGTGGGTTCCAGATGTCTGATTCAGTTCATGAAGAGGCACATTGCTTCCCTACTGGCAAGTCAGGAAAAAAATGACATAAGGCAAGCAGTAGTGAGCGCGTCATAGTGCAATGAAATGGGGAGCAGACTGTATCAAGCAATCATCTCTGCCTTCATCTTCAATGCTAAGTGGAATGGAATCCTACATAAATTTCATGTTTATATGCTGTGAAAATCCGAAGTTTGGGCCATGCTTCCATACTCTGATAGATTTTATTTTGTGAAAGTGCCTCCCACTATGTAAACAGCATTTCAGGCATGTTCATTCACAGAAAGATATTTGGGATGACAATCCATTTCAAGGATCATTTTTATATTTTGGGGACCTGATCCAGATTTGTGAAGGAAGTAGAGCAGGTCCTGCATTTCCTTAGGCTAACTTTGAAGTGCTGTTGTGTTATGTGGTCAGATAAAATTTCCAGAATCAGGTGGTAGATGAGCTTGACAATAACACTCCTCACCTGTCCTAATTATGGCTCTGCTTGCTATTCATTTCCATAGACCTCGGCTAGCATGACTTAGACTCACTCCAGCTTACTCTGAGATTTTTGGGCACTGAGTGGGACACTTGTACAACTACAATTGCTTCCTGTCTCCTTTACACCGACAAGTAATGTCTTTATGTTGTGATCCACAAAGCCCAAACCTCTCTCTCTAGTTCACATTTTGACACACAGCAGATTGCTGAATTGTTTGATCTGCCCCCTGACTGTGTTGGGTCACATTGTATGGATTGTGTTATCAAGCCCCACAAGTGACACTTCAGCGCAATTCCATGGTCTTGTAGCCTCATAATGTGACCTGATGTAGCAGGCTGGTCCTCTGACGTGGGACAGGTGATTTTGTTCTCTCCCCACTGTGGAGGTGCTTAGCTGGAGATACGAGGCAACAGGCTGATGCAGGTGTAGACTGTGCTCAGAGTTACCCTCAGGGTTATTCCTTCCCTTACAGCAAAAGAACAAAGAAACAGTTTGACCCAGCTGTGAACTCACTTAAGAAACATCTTCCCTCTGGCAATCAAGAATAAGTTTCATATTTGACTAACCTGAATGCATGTGCCGTGAATGCTGGATTTCATCTTGCCTAGACTGGTTGCTCGCAAAAAAAATACGGTTCTTAATTAGCATTTTCACTACTTTGAGAAAAGGAGGAGTATGTCCTCATCTTATCTTCAGTAGATGGTTGTTCAAGAGCCACCAAAAGAAAGAGCACGAAATGAACATAGTTACAAGGATTATTCTGAAGTATTACTAGTCTTTTAATCCTTATGAATACTAGTCTTCATCATACTAGTCATACTAGTATTTTAATCCTTATGAATTCCACTACAAAGTGTACCATAAATAATGGGTCCATATCAAAATCATAGATTCAAGTCTAGAAGCTTTAATCAAAGTGTAGATCCTGAGAATTATGTCACAGATGAGATCAATTTCTCTATTTAACCTTGTTATTGACATTGAAGGTCCCTAAATTAGGCTTTTTGCATTTTTTACTGCTAAGGAGCATTTCAAAGGTATCTGCAGTTAATCTCAAATCATTTTCTTTAGAAGTAATATTTAGAGTCCATGAGTACATATTTCAGTATCACAAGGCCTTTTGCAGTCAACTTTAGGTTTGACTGTCTCACATATGTTGTATCAACTGAAAAAGTTGTTGCCTGGGTTGGATGATTCTACAGACAGTCCCTGGCCACTATGAAAAGTGCCTGTTTTTTATATCATTGAGGAAGCTTCAAAGTCCCTGGAAATTAGGACTGCCACATGTATAGATAGCATTAACATCACCTGGCCAAAGTGATGTTAATGAGTAGTACACTATAAAGGTATATTTGGCTTTAATTCATTAATATTTTTATATTTTTGCCCGGGAATCATTTAAGAGAGTGCTTGAGTCGGCCTGTGTTTGTGCATCTGTGTGAAAATAGTCAGCACTCCTGCACACTGTACACGTGGCTGCAGGAGCGTGATCTTTGCACGGAAGCTGAAAGGCAAACATTTGTGGAATAGGGAATGCAACTGAATTTTAAGGACAATTTAGGGAGATACCATATCTTCTAACTCTGTATTTAAGTCTGTATTTCTAACAGCAATAAATACACTTCTTCTTTGTCATACATTTTATTATCTTAGATGGTACTTAGCTCTGAAATACTCTTGTATTTGAATGTATTTTGTTTGCTTTCACTAACAATATCTATATAAATCAATAATATTTAATTTCATTTTTAAATGAAAGTAAATGTGGGATTAAAGTTAACATTATTCTAAGAACTTTAAAGCATCTCTATTCAAATGACTTCTAAAATCTATCCAAGGAAATTATTCTTCTCAAGGTTGTATTTGAAATTGAAAATGGTATAATGCATTACATAAATGTTAAGAAATAGAGTGAAAAAGTATTTTAAGACAGAGTATTTCAGGTTCTTTCCTGAAAAGGGAAACCAAGACAGAAAACAAACTTCTCAAACATACACTCATGCTTTTTGGAGTTACTCAGGACTAGATATTCCTTTAAATAATCACAGCAAGTGTTTTGTCAATGATTCAATAATGTCCACTTACTGAAAAGTTGGGGCTGTGCTTTGGAGTGGGTGGCTCAAAGAGAAAGAATGAATTGTACACATTTTTTTTCTATTGAATTTCAACTAATAGGCAGGTTCCTAAGGGGTGCTTATCAAAAAGAGAAATTCTTTCCCCATCAAAAATATTACCATCATGATGAGCTTTTACATCACAATACAAATGCAACCAAATAATTTGTCCTGAACTCTTTGTTCTTACTTACATTTAAATAATGTATTGTCATGGACTTCACTAAATGCAGGTTTCTGACTGTATCCTAAAAACTTTATAACATGTTATGGGATAACTATGAGTAGTAATCATTCACTGAAAGCATTTTTGCATTACCTTCCTCTTTATGATCTTTAAGAATTAAGAATCCTTACTTAATGCATAAAAATAGCATCTCCTAGCTTTTAGATCATTTCAAATGATTTCAAATGATTTCAGATCATTTCAACTGCAGTCTGTAAGACTGTCTTGTAAGAACATGCCTCAGGGTCTCCATGTATTCCAGGTAGACAAAATGAAATGTCTTCAACCATCCTGATATCTGCAGGGAAAACCACACAGCCAGGAACAGACAGTTCAGGAGGTTCCTGCAGAACATCGCAGATAACTTCTTGATGCAAGTGGTTGATGAGCCAACAAGGGGAGGGGCACTGCTAGACCTGATACTAACAAACAGAGATGGTCTAGTGGGAAATGTGAGGCTTGGGGGCATTCTGGACTGCAGCAACCACGAGATATTGGAATTCACGATCCTGTGTGGAAGAAGCTGGGTGAGTGATGGAGGATGCCGAGAAGGCAGAGTTACTAAATGCCTTCTTTGCCTCCATCTTTACTGCTAAGGCCACTCCCCATGAACTGCAGGGCTCAAGTGGAAGAGATATACATGGGCTAGAGAAAGACCTTCCGCGGGTTGAGAAGGATTGGGTTAGGGATCACTTAGACAAACTGGCCACTCAAAAATCTATGGGCCCAAATGGGATTCACCCAAGAGTGCTGAGGGAATTGGCCGAGGTTATTGCTCAGCCTCTCTCCATCATCTTCGAGAGGTCCTGGAGAGC
>JAVCKT010034912.1:0-16184 GCA_032273925.1 Rhynchotus rufescens
CCCGTCCACTCATCTATCCCACACCTTCGGAGCTTGCCCACGAGGATGCTGTGAGGGATGGTGTCAAAAGCCTTGCTGAAGTCCAGATAGATGACATCAACTGCTCTGCTCTCATCTATCCAGCTAGTCACTCCTTCATAGAAGGCGATCAGGTTAGTCAAGCATGATTTCCTCTTGGTGAATCCATGCTGGCTACTCCTGAGCACCTTCTTCTCCTCCACATGTCTGGAGACAGCAGTGAGGATGAGCTGTTCCATCACTTTTCCGGGGATGGAGGTGAGGCTTACCGGCCTGTAGTTGCCAGGGTCCTGCTTCTTGCCTTTTTTGAAGACCGGAGTGATGTTGGCTTTCTTCCAGTCCTCCGGCACCTCCTCTGTTCTCCAGGACCTTCCGAAGATTATGGTGAGCGGCTTAGCTGTGACATCCACCAGTTCCCACGACACTCTGGGGTGCATCCCATCAGGGCCCAAGTATTTGTGGGTGGCAAGTTTGCTTAGGTGCTCTCTGACCTACTCCTCCTTGTATGTCTGTTTACCTCAGATTGTGGGATAACACCACCAAGGTGTCTCAGACAAATGTTATAAATATATTAAAGACTGAGTTAAAGCACATCAGACACAATGGTTAGGAGAAAAGCATACAGGAAACATGAAGAAATGTTTTTCTCATCACACCATTAAAGTGTTGTAGTCTTAATTACATAATAACACCATTATTAAATGCCATGAACGTGTGACATGCTGCTTTAATAATGTATTTGAATTTTACTTTACAGCAATATATTTAGAGGATATGCTATATGTGTCTACCATATGGCAAGTGTTCGAGCAGCTTTCAATGGACCATATGCTCATAAAGAAGGACCAGAATACCATTGGGCTTTATATGAAGGAAAAGTACCTTATCCTAGACCTGGTTCTGTAAGTACAATCTATTCTCTATTGTTTTGTTAATGTAAGTGAATTTGGAAAGAAAAGAATAAACTAATTTGTACTAATATAGAAATCTTATTGATTATTTCACAGATTATTTCTATTTCACAGTTTAGGATATATATATTTGAAAATATGCATATTCTAGTATTTATGGAATTGTGTGAAATAGCAGTAAATTCTATCAGTTATTGTAACAATAGATTTTCACAAAGGAAATCATAGAAGTTAAGTATATAGAGTTTTTCAAAATCCTACTGGAGTTCTGTGATAAGTTCCTATGGTACCAAAGTTAGAATGTTAGGTAATAGGCAGGAGGGTCATCTCTAGAAGTTTTATCAGATGCTACATTCAGATACAGGGGAAGATACTTACACAAGGCAGTTCTTTCTACTGTCTGCCAAACCAGGGAAGTTTGTGACAAAATGAGAAAATGTTAAAGCAGGGAGAAGGGAAGGATAATTTTCTGTTGTTGAATCATTTGGTTCTGAATCCTTTTTTTCACCTTCTTTTTGAAAGCATCACATTTTGATAAATTAGATCAGTGCACAAAATAAAAATTATATGTAGATTTTAACAAATGTAACTAATCAGAAGAATCATTTTCTAAGGCAAGGGGCAAATCCTCTGCCATTGGAGAACCTTTTATCAAGCTTGGTTCTTTCTAGAAGTAATGATCTAGCATGTTCAAAATATGTTGCTTCACTCAGAGATATGAGTGAGTTAGATTTTATGACCACCAGATCAGATTCCTGAGCAAAAATACTCAGGCTTTCCATAATTTTCACATATATTTCTTTATAAACTTCTTTTTTTTCCTGGGTGGAAAAAAAGTGAAGAAAAGAAACAAGACATATTTTGAATATATAACTCAGCTGGCATCTACTACAAGATACTATGAAGTTATACAGGAGCTTTTGTCAGAAGAATTGTTCTTGCTTGGTATTTATGTGCTTCAGTTTGTGGATAGAGTTTCTGGGGGAAATCACTTGACATTACTTACAGAAGTACTGGATTTCTACAAGGAATTTCTCATGTCTATGCTGATTTTTCACAGGCATCACACATAATCCTCATCTCAAGTTCTGTTTCTATTTCCCCCTCTTTTTAGGTGTTTCTGAAGCTTTAATCACAGAAGTATCTTAGCCAGGGATTCTCACTTACCCAGACCGGGTGTGAGTAGAGCAGTCTTGCATGCCACCGCCTATCAGTGGTACTTGAGGGTGCTCTTTGCATTGCAGAGACCTGTCTTGTAGGTCAGGCACGGACAGGGTCTCCCTTATTTTTTGCTTCCTGCTCCAAGTCATGCGGAATCCTGCCAAAGGCAAAGGAATCACAGCAGGTAATTCCAGGATACCCAGTGAAGAATCAGATTGGAGATTTCTTCTTCTCCCCACACCTTTCAGGATTCTTGACTCTTTGAGGTGCTGAGACATTTCTAACAGCTATTTGTCTAAACCTCACGTACAACTTTCACACTTCACCTCTTTATCTTCTGGTAGGCTGGGAGTTTGTTCTCTAGAGCTTAGTGGTGGAATAAATAGTTGTTGGAGCTTTAATTCTGATGTTATTTTTTGCTTGCTAATGGAATCAATATTCTCTTTTATATTGAAAACAATCATATGCGTAAGTAAACAATATATGCAAGTCATTCATCACTGAATCACAGGAATGAGAGGTGAAAGGCCTATTAGCTTATCTACTGACCATGACAATACAGCTTTTGTCCCTGTAGCATGATTTTAAATACACATCTTCTTTCATTTTAAATTACTCTGTGCTTCTGTTGAGGTTAAAGGCACATGTCAAAATGCATAAAAGAATGGTCCAAGAGAGCTTATCTGGTATTTGAACACTATAAATATGATTTAACCATATTGATTAGTAAGCTGTCACTATAATAATACTGATGTCAATACCAAATGCTTTTTTTCCTTTGTTTGATGTGGATCAAAGTCAGCAAGTCAGCCATGGGTATTGAGTCAGTATAGAAAACTAGATAAGTAATATTTGACCGAAACAGGATAATTCAAATAAATTATTGATTTCCTGTTTAATCATTGATACCAAAAAATATATTTTTGAGCGACCAAACAGAAATGAGACACTCCCATGCCAGAATTCTAGAATTGCTTTGTATTTCATAGGGAAGATGTGGTTCAAATTATCAAAGTTATTAATTTTTTTCCCCAGGCATTAGAACACATTAAAGATCTTACCTGGATTAGATCACTATAGTCCTCATGTATTTGATATCCACTAACACTGAAGGTTTAAATGATGTTCTTCGGGAAGAAAGATAGATGCCAAGCTAGAGCTCCTGCAAAGTTGACAAGGATAAAATGTAAGAGCTGAAACAAATATAAAAGAACAGAGTAATTAATTTTCCCAATATCACAGTAAAAGATAACTGTGAAACCAGATATCTCCCAAGTGGTAGTCGATTTAATCATACTTATCTCTGTAATGTCTCTTTAATAATATGTGTCTCTGTAAACTGGAGACTGGACTAGTTGACTAGCCAGATTTAGTGAATAGAGTTTTCATTTGTTTTTCACTGCTCATTTAGGGCATGACTTAGAGGTCTTTTAAAATCAGTAGCATGAAAACAGAGTTTGTGTTGGGCTCTAGACCACAATGCTGAGTTTCACACTCCAAAGAACTGGTCAGCACAGGGGTAAACAGAAGACTTTCCCAATTAAATATGAGTGACAGTGACAAAGAACCAGAAATAAACTATGGTTAGGCATCTCCAAGAGCCAGCATTCTTTGACCTTAGCGAATGAATGGGGATAGATAGTCTGTAAATGATGAGAAAAGAGCTTAAAGCTAAATAAATTGGAAACCACAGTTTGACAGTCTTTGCTATATGACCCTCTCTAAAGTCTGCTGGAAGCATTGCTTCTCCCATAATCCAGATTCCTACTCTACTGATTCACTTAGTGTACATAGACAGTGATGCTTTTGACAATGTCGTTAGTTACCTCAAAAATATTTTTTGAGGTAACCTCCAAAAATGGAGACTGCTGCTGTTTTCTTTCTAGAAAAAAAAAAAATTAAAAAAAGATTTATTTTGTTAAAAATGAAAAATCTGTGAAGGATCATTTATATTAAATCTCTCCAGGGCTAGAACTTTACAAGGGAACTTGGCAATGCATATTCTTTTAATGGTGAATGTCTTGAATGCCTATTCACTGTGTGGTGCATGGAAAGCAGAGGTTTAGCCTGTCTTCATGTTCAAACCCTGTCTCTTTATTACAAACAGCTGGTGAAATTCCACCACTAGGTTGATTAGACAATTACTTCAAAGTCAACAGTGAACAAATACTTTTCTGTAGTTAGGCCCCAAAACTGGAAACAAACAGTGCCCCGCTTGACAAGTGCAGGGGTTTGTTACTGTCAATTACAGTTGACCACAAGTTTAAAATTACTGTTTCCAGTAAACATAAAGAGTATTTTATTTCATTTTATTGATTGAAAATCACATTTAAATATGGAGAGTCTGCTACTGTGGCTTTGGTTGAAATGCTTCTTAAAACCACATTGTAAATGTGAATGTAAATAGTTACTGAGATATTTCCAGCTTGATCATAAATGGTTTCAATTAGACATTGTGAGGCAGATTGGAAATGTAGAATCTATGTTCATCTGGGAACTCTATATCCCATCCTTTACAAAGCATCCTAAACTAGCTTCTATTTCTAACACATTATATTATGCCTAAATTGCATATTTGACCAAAGGAGTAAACCTCTTTTAATCAATCAATCATTGAAATAAAGTGTATTTGTTTTGCAAAAAGGTAAGTTGATTGAGGCAAACACTGCGATTTCAAGCTAGACTATGATATATAATACTGCCCTCATGTCTTAGGAATTGGAATTCAATGTATAACTGTTAGAAGTTGTGAGATCAAGAATTACTGTTGCTGTTGGCATTATCTTAATTTCTTACGGTGACACATTTCACAGTCAAAGCTAACTAAACCAGAGACTGATGTCAAGCATTACCATTCTGCTGTCTTCACATAATTTTTCCTTTCTCCTTTCTCCTAACTGATTTATAGTAAAAAGACTTGAGGAAGAAATAAACATTATGCCTTTTTCTTTTTTTCTTTTTTTTGTGACTACTTAAATGTATCATTTTTCAAAATTTCACCCCTAAAATAGCTTCTTAAAAATATTTTAAACAAAAGCATTCTTTTGAAAATGTGACTGACATTGTTGTATAGACCTTACTGTCTCCCTAAGTTACCAATAGACCTTGTGTGTATAATTAAGAGTTCCTCCATAAAATTTGGGGTGTACTATTTGATTGAATTCTTGTCGTTCATACTTACATTTCAAGAGTGTGATAATAGCTATCTGTGTGTAGAATCTGTGCACTGAGGGAGAGATATGACCAAAAAAAAGCGGTCAAATATAAGCTTTTAGTATGTCTTAGTATGGCTCTCCCTTGATATGAGAATGACAAAGTTCAGCTCATCATTTCCTTTCTCTGTTTCTTATCGTTAAGAACCATGCATCCATAAAAGCACTAGGGCGTTTACTATCCCAGTTCCTACTGTAGTTTTCTGTAGTTTTTATGCTAGGATTCATGTAGAGTTGTCTTTACCCTGGAAAACTGCATTTGTCTCTGACAATTTATTTATCAAACCACAGGGATAATCTGTGTTTTATGTTTTTGCAGTGTGCCAGCAAAGTAAATGGTGGTCTGTACACTACCACCAAAGACTATCCTGATGAAGCTGTCCATTTTGCAAGGAGTCATCCGCTGATGTATCAGCCTATCAAGCCTGTTCATAAGAGACCAATACTAGTTAAAACAGATGGAAAGTACAATCTTAAGCAAATAGCAGTGGACAGAGTGGAAGCTGAAGATGGGCAATATGATGTCTTGTTTATTGGTACAGGTAAATTAAAGAAAGTTAAGAGAATTACAGAAAGTAATAACTTTCTGAACTTTGGAAGTCCAGAAATGATAAAGACAGAATTTCTTTTAAACAATCACTCTTTGCATGACTAAGCTAGTCTTCATTGGTAAACCACTAGCTGCTTACAAAAGAGATCAGTCATTCCAGACATACAATTCACTGCGGTGATAGCATGCAAAAAATGTCAAGGTATACATCTAAAGCTACACACAAAAAATAATGATAGGAAGCAAGGATCAAAAACAACTGAAAAGACTAGGAAGGCAGATTTAATATAGAATTAAAAAATTGTTTTTTAAATAGGATTTTAAATTCAAATCCTTAATAAGTAGATTTATTTTTAAAACTTAAGACAAGCGGTTCAGCAGAATTGAGCATAGCTCAATTTTAAGCTGAGACTTCAGGAGAAAAGAAGTGATACAATTTTCAAAAATAGAAGTGCAAACTGCTGGCTTTATTCCCAAGTTTGTCTTCCCCAAGTCTGACAACTTCAAGTCTAGCTGATACTATTAAAAACAAAATGCCAACTTTCAAACCTGCATTATGTATGACACAGCTCAGGAACAGAAGGAGACAATCCCCAGGTTTGCGGTTCAAAAGGAAATTGTTAGAAGCTCTCTACCAAATTCTTTTCCTTCTCTTTCACTGTTTTCGTAAAATGTAGTCCTTGTTTAAAGAGGATTATTTTTAAACACTTACCAAACAAATGTGAATAAGGTCAAATATGTCATTGAACTGCCCTTATACTAAGAAGTCAGTGAAGGTATGTGAAAAAATAATACATATGAAAATAAGAGGAAGGCCTGGAACTAGGTATGAATGTGGTCACATCTAAACTATCTGGAAAGTATCCAAAGATTCATGTATTCACATTTATCAGTTTAACAACAGGAATAGTGTCACAAATTGCTTTGCCAAGGAACACTCCTACAGTGAATTATTTTTTTACTAAAAAATTCATCTAATAAGCATATCTGAATGTTGAAAAACAAGCATGTTTGCAGAATAGCAAAAGCTGATTTATATTAATACTGTTTTCTAAGCATTTTAAATATTGAAATCAATATATAGTCTAAAAGATTAGACAATCACTTACATCTCTAGATAATCCCAGATTTTATAACAGTCACCAGATTTTTCATATTTCACCCTTGCATTTATGACAGAGATATTGTATCAAATACTTCTGTACCAGTCCTCAGTTGAACAAAGTTGAAACAAATAGTACCGCTCTTTACAGTTAAGTATGTGCTTTGGAGCTTTGTTGAACTGGTGCCTAACAGCTGCTTAGACTTCTTGAAATGTCTAATCTCAAGTGGCAAGAAATTCCAACATAGGAATTCTGGCTTTAGAAAATCTAATACAAATCTTGTAATCTACCAGCAAAACTCTTATGAAAAACAAAACAACAGGAGTTCCTTTAGTATTAGAATATTAGAAAGATTTAATCTTTCTGCATAGATTAGAAAGGTTTATGAAAGGAGAAGTCTGAATGTTAGACCTAACAGTCCACATCACTGTCAACAGGATTTGAAAACGGACTTATGAATATTTAAACTTGAATGCACCCCACTTTTCAACAGTTCTTCTTTAAGTTTGTCCCTTTGATCTTTTGCTGAATTGTTTCTTCCCAGTCTTCTTGCCTGCTGAATATTTCCCCTGTAAATTAAAGATAACTGAAAATAACAGAAGAGAGGAAGTGATATTTGCCATAAGTTGATGACAGATTTTCAGATTAAGGAAAGCAGGGCTATTAATAGTCATCAAGAGAAAACTGAAGTGGTAGAAGACCAGATGCTTTTCTTGCTTTTTAATTTCCTGTAACAGAGTTTTATTGGCAGAGAGAAATATCCAAACTTAAGTGTTTCTTAAAACTTTAAAAGTGCGGCTCTTTTCTGGTTCTTCTTTCTTTGACTAACATCCTCTGCTCAATAACACCTCAGTGCTTCCATAGTGAGGGAGTGAGAACCCCTGTAATGAGCCCCTGAAGGTGTTCATACTCTTGCCTGGACGTGTGGAGCTACTACCAGCTATTAAGGATAGTTAGCAGTTTTCTAACTAGCATTAAATCAGATTTCAGCTCCTATAATTAAAGCCATTTTCCTCTTCCCTGTCTTGATGGAACTGAGCTCCTGTTTGCTCTCACTTCACTATTGTCCTCTTTGTTCGTTTTGCAGATCACCAAAGAGTTATCACTCCAAGTTTGACAAATACTAGTAAATTAATTGTGGAGATTGGGAACATTTAAACTGTATTCTTCACTTTCTTATTTGCCTGATCATTTTAGGCATGTCACAGTGTTTCTGAGTCTTATTTTACAAATTGTCACATGTCTGTGTTCTAAGAGCATGCACTGTCATTAGTGAAAGTAATAGCAATAAGTAACAGATTATATGTATTTGTAAGTTTATTATTTTGAAGTAGTTATATTTGTTTAAGGCCATTTAAAAGTTTCCATTAGTTATAATCACTAACATTTTTATTTTTTTCCCCAGATAATGGAGTTGTGCTGAAAGTCATTACAATTTACAATCAAGAGACAGAATCAATGGAAGAAGTGATTCTTGAAGAGCTTCAAGTATTCAAGGTGCATTGTGCTATATATGAACCATATACACCACTCTTTGAATTTTCTTCTAAACTAAAATGCCTGTTAAGAGAATAATAACTGTATATATAAACTATCTAAAATTCTAGCAGTTTTATGGCTAGTTTTAGGAAATTTTCATTTTGTACTGTTCTATTTTTCTGAAGTGGAGTTGCAGCCCAAGTACTGAAGCAGTCTATTTAAATCCTTGAGACTATAGTGAAATTGCTTATTAGAAACTTACTATATTTTAATTCTTTTTCCCTCATAACGAATTAAGTATTTAAAAGGATACAATTGCAAACACAAACATTTACCTAGAATCTTGAAAGCTTAATGAAAGTCCAGCAAGAAAAAGTGCAAAGTCCAAAAAGTGTGAATGAGTTAGCTGCATTTACTGCAGGAAAAACAGAATCCTACTAAGATAAGCCACCATTCTATTATCTAGTCATTGATCATGATTAATGATGATGATCATGAATAATGATCAATATTTGGCTTGTGGCCCATGTGATACAATGAAATCCTTATAGCAAGTATTCACAGCACCTCATGCCATATAAAATCATATAAAATAGGAAGCTTAATTACGTTACTTCATAAGCAAGGCCTAACATCCAAATTTAGATTTTTAAATTTGAAATCAACCTGATTTTAGGCAGTTTGTCTGTGGATCTGTCATCTGGGGAGTAATCACTGAAATTACTCCTCTTGATAAAGTTTGTTTTCAATATGTCTACTAAGGGCTGAGTCTTGCCTTTGCCACAGGAAATATGAGCAGAAGACAAAGAGGAAATGCTTAGAAAAGGAATTCCTACTATATTTATCTTATCTTCAGTGAATGTTTTGTTATAAAGAACACTCCACTTATCACTCTCAAGTAGCACAAGAAGTATTTAGCAGTTGCAAGAACTGATGTCACATTTGACAGGGACATTGCAATGTTTCTGTGGATTGGATAATCTTGAATTACAAGTGTTATTTGGTTGATTTTTAAATAATCTCCTTTAAAGCAAATTTTTCAAAACACCATTTCCTCATACTTTCCTATAGCATCAGAACTTGGAGAAAATTAAAGCATTTACCAGAGCTGCATGTAATAATACTAATCATCATCATCATCATCATCATCAACACAATTTTATACAATTTATTGTCATGCTAAAAAGGCATTTGTTTCTTAATTCCTAGGAGCCAGTTCCTATTATTTCTATGGAAATCTCTTCAAAAAGGGTAAGTATTTGATAAGTTTAAAATATAAAGATTGTGCAACTCTTACATAATGAAATTATAAAATATATAGAAATTGACAAACAGTAGAATAATGAGATCCAGTCTAATGATGTTTTGTTACATAAACTTAGAGCTAACATGCTATGTTTCTTTGTGAAACCCTTATGTTTTTCAGGTCTAATGTTACAACTGCTTAAATCTTCTTATTTCAAACTATTATTAATTTCAAAGCAAGAGAAAACGCAGTATCTGATTCATGAGTTACTGGCATGGTAAACACAGCAGAGATTAACTTGGTGGTTACAGAATATCTAGGAGGAGATCCTTGCTGATAAATGCAGACAGACTAAATTTGGGCCAATAAGAATATCAGTGCAAAATGATCCTTATTGTCACTCTCACATGTTCAGTGTTGGCTTCCCATGAAAGGCAGGTCCATTCTGATTCAATTCATTGTGACTGAGTTTCTGCTAGTCTAACACAAATACCTCATTTTATTACTCTTTTAGGTAGATTTTCATTATTACCTTGTTCCAGACATCCACAGTAACATCAGATGACTATATCTGGTGTATGTTTATCTACTGTAACATTAGGTGAATATAATACATGCAAGTAACAAAATGAAGATTGCATTAACAGAAAGAGGTTTGTACCCAAACAAATCAGTTCTATCTATGTGATTTATTGTTTCATATTCTTTCCATATTAAAGTAGAAAGATAAATTTCTCTTAGGATGATTCTAATTTTTTTTTATTTTCTGAATTATTTTAGAATAATGTAGAAAGAATATATTTTTCCATGGACTGTCGAAGGAGCTCTGGAGACAAGGTTGCCTAATACTGCGCCAAAGTGATTATTTGGAGAATACCAATATTTTATTGGTATTGCTTTAGATATTTCCTTTACTTGTAAAATGTTGTAGTTAAAGGTGGTAGTGTGTGGTGGAAGTGTAAAAAGGAAATGATGCATGAAAAGTTAGGCAATCTGTTTCCATTGCATCCAGCTCATGAAAGGACTGCTGCTACCAACTGTACTAGAAATACTATATACTATAGAAATTCTGGAGAGAACTGTAGATTCTCTCCAACATAGCAATCACTGGCTGAAGAATAAAACTTGTGAAACGTTAAGGCGGTTTAATTTTTTCGGGATATCAAAGTGGAAAAAGGAAGAGAAACAAATAGCCAGATATAAAGTGTCAGCCATCAGAATGGCTTCCTGCTGTGTGTATGTGGAGAGGCTCTTCAGCACTGGTAATAAAGCAACAGCAAAACTAAATAAACAAGTTCAAGTTGCTCATCAGATGAATTTATTTGTGAAATAGTTTGCATTAAATTAAATGTTGGAATGCCTCCTAGGGTCAGGATTGGCACGAATCATTGGGTGTCCAAAATTAGATCTGTGAGTGAAAGTATGATTTGTGTTTATGAGGGTGAAAAAAATAATTTTCAAAATGTTTATAGTTAGCTTCTCTGTCTTATCATTTGTGCTGGTTGTAAGGACCTTGACTTGAAAGTCCACTTGAAACAACGAGTTTTTGAACAATTCTTTCTCTCCTCTGGTTTCTCTCCTCTCTCCTTAACAAATAGTTAAGGTAGATTTACCACTGCTAAGAGATGAAAGAGAAAACCTCAGCTTTTTTGTTTCGTTGAAAGTATTGTTCATGTCTTTTAGGACAGTCATATTGCAAGCTTTGCAGGCAAGAAGGATTTCTACTCCCTCCTGATTTGCTTGCATTGCTTTTATAAGTCTCTCCTTTTTCTCTATCATTTCTGGGAGTTTAAATTTTATGGCCTAAATAAACATAGAAACATAGGTGTAATTAGGAACAAGAAGTAAGTATCTGGACTGAATTTCATGTCTTGGAATAGGCAGGTCAGACTACATGGCCTATATATATTTTCCAGCCTTAAACAATTATAAAACATAAAATTTTGAAAGCTTGGTTTCAGGGTTAGAATTAGAGAGGAAGTTTGGTGATTACAATAAACATGATATAGTATCCATTAGGAGTCCTTTTTCTAACTGGCATACCATGAAAATAAGCAATGTTCATGTAGTTTGTATTGCAATGAACACTGCTTATTTCTGTATTTATTCCATTTACATTTACCAGCAAGATTTTTCTCAAATTCCCTGTAAATTCAAGCTATTTTCTCCTGAATTATTATATCAGTGTCTCATGAATCAGACTTATCATCTTTCATTTACTTTGAATAGAAAAATGGTGTGACTTGAAAAAATTGAAAGAGACTTAAAATCAGTGCTGGAAAAAATGAAATAATTTATGAAGAAATTAATTAGTCCATTTGCATAGAAATATTTCACAGTACCACAAAGAAAAAGCCTGTCTATAATTTGTATATTTAAGGATAATACAAATCACAATACTACTGTGCATGTGAATATGTGCCTACATTGTAAGTAACCACATCAACAGATGATTTTACCTGATAACTCTCATTTTAAGGTTTATAATTTTGGTATACTTGAACTTCTTTGATTAAAATTGTTCATATCATGTTACCTTCTCAGATTGATTATGTCACAGGCAAGTGAAAAGAGATATAGGAAACTACAATGAGGGAGAAATGCAAATACAAAACCTCACTACTGAGATGCTTAACTTAGAAATCTGAAACTTAGAAGCTAGGAAATGATAAAATAGACTTTCTTTTAACATTCTTTCTGC
The DNA here is from genome assembly GCA_032273925.1 of Rhynchotus rufescens. Classification (NCBI taxonomy): domain Eukaryota; kingdom Metazoa; phylum Chordata; class Aves; order Tinamiformes; family Tinamidae; genus Rhynchotus; species Rhynchotus rufescens. The sequence continues at coordinate 12,382 of JAVCKT010034912.1, forward strand.
TTTTTTTGTCCTCATGCACAAGAATTAATCTGTAATTAAAGGTTTTCTTACAGAATAACCCTTCCTCCTTTAGAGTACACAGTGGATGCACAAGTTGTCAGCAATTATATTTTTGTGTGTGCATGTGTGTATATATATATTATATATATATAAATGTTTTAGGGAAAAAGAAAGCAGTAACAGAAGTTTTAAGAGATTAACTGAATGTGTTATATTTTCTACAGCAACAACTCTATGTTGGGTCTGAGTCGGTCATAGCGCAAGTCAAGTTCCATCAGTGTGACCTGTACGGTACAGCCTGTGCCGACTGCTGTCTTGCTCGAGATCCTTATTGTGCTTGGGATGGCATATCTTGTTCCCGATACTATCCTACAGGAATTCAGGCAAAGAGGTGAGAATTACTTCTTCCTGCAGAAATCATTTTATCCTAACACGAATATAAAGAGCTCCTATTGAAACACAAATGATTTCCTATCCATCTCATACATATAACTTAACAGTAAAAGGATTTGTTAGCTAATGATTTATTAGTCCAACCTTTGAGAACTGCAGGAGTCTAAATTATGATGTATACCAAAGTACTAGGAACTTCTTTATGAATGAAGGAAATTTACTTCTAAGTCATCATTTGTCACAATTATGCAGTTAACATTAAAAAAATCTCAACTTCCTTATATCCACAGATGTAAGATGAGGATAAGAAAGATGGATGCTTCATTCTTTGCAATGTTAGAGGTATATTTTGGTTGTATTATGCAGGACATACATCATATATATAAAACCATATAAAACATATTGTTTAACGGAGTCCTTTCTCCATGACTATTAGATAGCTTTGCAACTAAAATTCAGACAGCAAAACTTTGTTTATGAATAATTCAGATCTTTTCTGCTGTTTCTGTATTACATGGATTTACATGTTTACATATTATATGGAGTCACTCACCCTGACTTTAAGGATTAGATTTAATTGAGTAACTCCTCTTGTCTAGAAACAGTTCTGAAAACCAGTGGAAACAGTTCTCTCAAAAGGAAATCACACTATCCCTGAATCAATCATTTTCTTCTTAAGCAAAAATGGATTTTTTTTTTTCATCGTACAGGCCTTATCTTTCCACAAACCTGGATGCTTAGTGAATGCAAACAAACACAGCACTGATTATAGCCAGACACAACAGGCATTTCTTTGGGTTTTCTAAAATATAATAAACAGAGGAAAGATCGTGTAACACAACTTTTGTATAGGGCATATTAAAAAAGTCAAAATGAAAAAAGTAGTCAGTGGCTCAGTATAACTGAGAACCTATCTGAGTTATTACCGTTGTGCCAGTTATAAAATAAATCAAGCTGAAAATCCACACCACTTTTGCAGGCAGTTTTGCACTTCTTACATACCTTCTTGCAAGCAGACCTAGTAGAATCTATGGGCACACATAACATGAGCAACCTGGCTAACATTCTCAGGCCTCAGAATTAAGCAGGAAAAAAGAGAGATAATTTGCTACACAGTGGACCGGAGAGATTTTTTTCCCTCCAGTATAAGCAGAAATTTGATTATTACCATAAATGCATAGAAATTACTCATCTATCCATGTAAATGCCTTTTTGGAAAGGGGGTAAAAAGATTCCTAACAGACTGCTAGGACAGCAATCCCCATTTATGTTGTTCTCCAGGCTATTTATTGCTTAAGAAAAGATAAGAGAAACCAGCTAGCTCCTGAGCTCAGCTGCACATTTTTAGCATATTTCTCACTTAAGATAGATTCCAGAGTTGCAGCCTTTAAGTTCCTGGACACGCATATTTATCCGGGGCTGGGTGATATGAGCAGTACCTCAGGCACCTTCCTCTGCGTTACCTCAACAGCATTCAGCAGGTCAGGCTCTAAAAGAAGAAACTCCTGCTGTTATCGCCTCCCTTCTCTTAAGATAATAGCTGCAGCAGCAGAGAAGGGATTTGCACTCTATTAATTGTTCCTGAAATCTGCAAAACTTGTTTTATATATAGGAATTAAGGAAGCTGGTAGCAGAATTCATGCTGTTGGGAGGGATGTGCAGCACTGGCTTTTTTCACTTTAGGCAGCTATTAGTAGTTCAGAACAGTTTATATTTAGGACCTTACATTCGACGTGCAATAAAAGGAGAGGCAGGGAGAGCTTCTGGGGACCCATGTATGGAAGAATCCTGCTGGGTTCAAGGAGAGACCTGCTAGAAAAGGCAGCTCCCAGGAGACAACATGGAGTTTTCTGATATCAAACCACCTTCAGCAGGAGATAACCGAGCATGGCTACTGTGTGCTCCAGACACTATTAACTCCACAGCTTGGAGAGCTGTGGCCTCTGACATGAATCTTGACTTGTGACTTGGCTCCGTTCCTGGTCCCAGCTTTCTAGGCAAGCTTTAAAATGCAGTAACATGAGAGCAAAGGCCATTAGGCTTGTTGCCTGCTCTTCTGTCATGCCAAATGTGGCCCTTGTACAGTGCAGTTAGATGGCTTTTGAATTGTAAAAACAGTCCTGCTAGTGCAGTAAGAGCACTTGGAAAGAGCTCTCGTCTGCACTCTTAAGAAGAGCAGTCCAGCTACTGAAGAGTTTGACACGGATACATGATGTATTTTAACCCAATGTATCTCTCCAGTCATTTCAGTCACATGCTATCTGCTCTAGATCCTAATGCCCACAAGATATGACAAGTGTTTTGAGAAATGTGAAGTAAAAAAAAAAAAAGAAAAGAATAAGGTGTAAGATATTGAGAGATGAACTGCAGCATAAATCCAGAAAAATCTCTGCTTGACAGCTGGCTGCTGATACAGAATCAGAAGTTTTAAAGTTTATATTTTTATTCCTTGTAAATTCATGCCCTGAAATATTAATAATTAATAGTTGAGGACAATAAAAAGAAACAAGTCAAGAATTCCACACTCTGATGCTACATCATGCTACATTGTCATAGTAGCTACAAATGGACTTCTTCGGCATACTGCAAATAGTTAAGATGCAAAAAGGGAATTATATTGCACCAACTTGAGAAGTATGCCTGGGAGTCCAAATGTATTTGATTAATACTTTAATTCACTATTACAGCTTTAATCTAAAGCAGCATTCAATTCTACAATGAGATTCTTTGATTTGCCAGCTCAAAGCCTTTCAAATTGGGCAGATCTGGTAAGGTGTTATTATGGCTAATCTGAAGACAGTCACAGTCCCACCTTCTCTCCCACACTAGTTCCTAATGGGATCTACAAAAGTTACAGATGAATTTTTACTTTTCCCCAAGGCTCTTCCAAGACTTTATTTATTTATCTATTTATCTATCTATCTATTTATTTATTTATTTATTTATTTATTTATTTATTTATTTATTTATTTATTTATTTTTATTTCTTTTCTCTCACATGTCTCCCCAAGCCTCCCTGGACCTACCTGGGGCCCCGCTGCTGGGATCTCAGGCTGCGGTGATGGTCTCTGACCACCAGGTGGCGAATTTTTAAGCGTTAGCTTAACTTTAAATTTTCTTGGTCTTGAATTAGCCGTTGTATCCAAATTAAATGCCTTACAGAACAGCATGTGTCAATCCCTATGTTAATCAGTTTTAGCATCTGGTTCAGAAATACCAACACTCATATACTGATTTAGCTCCAAAAACTTTTTTTTTTTCCTAAATCAGTGCAATTTTGTACTATCTAAAGCTACTAAGCTACTATAGTAGCTGCTTTAATAGCTACTAATGTGGGACAAATAATAAACATGAGGATGGTGACAATTATGATAACTACTTTGCTTTCTGGCACATCACTTTCAATAAGT
>JAVCKT010034913.1:0-10473 GCA_032273925.1 Rhynchotus rufescens
ATCCTTCCAAAAAGCAGATTCATTAAAAAGTTAGAAAGTTCATCTGACCCAGTGTTTTTCCAGTTAGTTATAGGTCAAAAGCCTTGAAGATGCTGAATGAACATGCTTTGTAATAAGGAAGCACCAATCCTTCAAGAGTAACTTCATCTCTCTGCTCTGCCTGAAGTTAGGTTTAAGCTTAAACTTGTAGTTTCCTATTGTGGAATAGGATAGGATACTAGAAAGTGTAAAGCCCTTTTAATAAAAAATAATTAAAAAGTATAGTAGAAGAGGTACTCCTCCCTCGCATCCCCCACTTAATATTCTCTTTGCCACTTTTCAAGGCAGATTAATGCAGAAGGAGACTGCCAACCTGGGCACTGCCTGCAGATAAAGTGGTAGTAAGAAGGCACTCCAGCCACAGGATGACATGCTGCCAAAAACAAACACAGAATAAGAAAATAAGCCTAAAAGCAAATAACACTTTCTTACTTGGAAAAGCAGGAGTCTGAATGGTTATGCAACCTGCAGAATAAATGGAAAGGGTCCTCTTCGCACAAAGAAATCCTCACCTCTAGTCATACTTGCTTTCTTAATGTATGGAATGGAGTAAAAGAGATTGTCACAATTATGGGCAAAGGAAAAGAGTGTTTGACACCTCCATAAAGAACTGTTATTCAAGATATTTAACAACAGGTATTGCAGCTACTCAAAACATTTTTCTGAAGGACATGTAGTTAAAGAACAAGCTATTGTTCACAATACTACAAGTAGAGAGAAGTGGTCCCAGTTTAAACAGTGCTTTCTGTGGCATTAAACTATACTCAAGGACAGCCTTGGTGTGATTACTTATCTAAAGCATTTAGCAAACATCCTAGAGTTTGATGCTTAGGGACAATCTGGATCCACTTCTACTGCACACCTGAGATCTGACTATATTTCAGCTTTAACACTGTTGTAAAGTGTTAGTGTGTCAGTGTTATAAACACTGACTTCAATCATCATCTGGGGCCTCCCTATAGCCAAATGCAGTTGAGAAGTGAGATGCTGAGAGTAATCCATACCTTGTGAACAATTCCCTAGGCATTGGAAGAGAAATGCCTTGACCAATGACTCCAATTTGCTAAAGGCCTTCATGACAGTTGATAAAAGTCTTCAGAAAAAACATTTGATTCAAAAGAAGAATGTAACAGAGGTGCATATTCTCTTTGGTTTGGTTAAAACACATCCAACGCTAGTGTTTTCATTACAAGCACTGAGGAAATACTTGAAAGAACACGCAGAAAGTGTCATCCTTGGTGGAGGGATGGGGATCTGGATTCAATACTGGACCTTTTAGCTTGACATAGAAAACCTTTTCCTTATTCATCAAATTAAATGCTCAGAATCACTTAAAACTGGAATAATTGAAACAACTTTAGAAGTGCCTAAATTTTGAGTGTTTCTAGGTGTTTGTACCCAGATCTGATCTTCAGCAGTACTATAGTCAAGATTTCAAAGCATTTCCTGTTTCAGCAAAGGTCAAGTAAATCCATGTTTTGAACTTACATAATCAATATGAGTAATTAGACTATTGTTAATTTTGTTACCTTTGCAAAGTCTTAATGATCCTGTTAAACAGTCTCTCTGTGACTATCTACAGGATAAATGTATTTTCTTTACAAAAGGAACACTGGAAATCAAGTATTAAATCAAGTAAATAAAAATTCCCCACTTACATTAGTATTTAGTTATATTTTAGTACTTCCTCTTTTCCAGCCAACCAAGTATAACTCACAACAATATGTCCCAATATATTTCCCCCAAGGCACTGTATTATACTTCTCATTCATGAGGAATGATATATACAAAGCAAATGTTTAATCTCTCCTGTGCAAAGGGTCACTTTTATGGGAAATTCATTTCATAACAAATTTCATATCTGTGATACTTAAGAATGATCTTCCAGGATCAGAGAATAAAACTGAAATCTTCTTGGGAAATAATATTACATTTCTTAAGATTTAGGTCATCTGTGTTCTGAAGAACTATGTTTCTGTCAGAATGTAAAGGTGTCCTTAGTGAATTGAAAAGGGCACAATAATAAAACTATCTGAACTGAGGAATGTGTGCAATAGGAAATAATTTCAGTAGGACACAATAGAACATAAATTGAAGGTTAGAATGGAAGTATTATAACGACTTCTAAAGAAAAGCTACCAGATACATATCACAAATTATCCCAATATGACAAGGGAAAAAGCAAGAAAAGAAAAAAAGCAAGACTTGGAGGACAAGAGTTCCACCCCTGCCCCCACCAAATACCCTTCTTATGACCATTGGGGGAGGGGGTGGGGAGAAAAGGAAAACAAGGCAAAAAAAAAAAAAAAAAAACACCACAACCCTCTCCTGCTACTTTATATCAGTGAGAAGACAGCGAGCCCCTACAAGGAAGATATGGTACTACTTTGGAATTAAAGATCACAAAATTGCTAAAAATTCATAAAACTTCCAGTTAGAAGTTCTCCTTCTGATAAACTTATTCCTTTTAAAATTCTTCTTATTTTAAGAAGCCAATGATGAATTTCATGTAGAAATAGGGACTTTGGAGAATATCAAAGAAGAATTTGCAAGAGGTTTGAGCACCCTGTAGATGTAATAGATTCATGCATTAAGAGACTTACATAAGCTGCATATTGTTTTGATCCTTATTTTCCATGTTCTTTTTTTTTTTAAACCTCAACTCAACATCAACTTAACTTAAGTTACCTTGTTGTTCTGTTCTTGAACTGACTGATATAGCTCCAGTTTAGAGGCAATAAACAAACATGAAGGAATGCCACCCAACATATTTGATTACAGGTTAGAGGTCACATTGTATAGGTCCCAGTTGAGAATATTCTCCATATGAGACATTCACAACTACGAAAAAAACCCCACACTCCCCTCACCATATTTCTCTTTCTTCTCCTCCCTCCTGGCATAAGAGTAATGTCACCATAAAATGTTAGCTTGACTGAGGTCTATCACACCTTTACTCTGCAGAGTATATAGTAGATCTCATTACAGGCAAGTCACAGATGGAATACACAATAGCTATCTTCTTTCAAAACGCCAATGTGTTGAAGCATCCTAAAACACACATCTATAAGAATTAGGTATTTTAACTTAATTCCAGTTTTATCTCCTACAAGCAGCAAAATAATCAGTGTCTTTCCCAAATTTAAGCCTTCCTCCTAATATATTCCAATTCACTGGGACCTGCAGATTTGCACTCTCATTTTGACTCAAGGGTTATTACAGTGCTGTATTTTGCATACTATTACTTAGTTCTTTATTGAAATGAATAATAAAGTTGTTCATCAGACCACAATTAATAGATCCCTTCATTATCAGAACCTACCCTTCCCCCTTACGCTCCTCCCCCAAAAAAAGTCACATTGATGTTTTAACCATTATGTAGCCATTTGTTCAGATGTCTTGTTAATTTTCAGTCCAACCAATCTGAAAGGAAGATAAGATTGACAGATATTTTACTGCAGATCCCGTTAATTTCAGCAGAATTAATGGTAAGTGTTCAAAATCAGGTTTAATATGCTGAGTCACACATAGATTTCTTGGACATAGATGTCTTGGACAAAGTGTCTCAAGAAAGCAGCAGAGCAATTCCCCTTTTTTTCCCCATTTACAGCCAACTCAAAGTTGGTTTGTCAGTTAACATAACCTGAACATCCATTCATCATTTACTAGAAATACATAGTCTTAGTATTCTCCTTGCATTCCAGTTGTGCAAACTGGATCACATACCCATGATAATCCATACATTTTTAGTTTTTTCTCCATTCAAAGGGCTAATTACTTAATTACCTTATATTAATCTCAAATTTTTGTATCATCTATAATGATAATTCTTGCATAGGCAACTTAAATCCTGTAGTAGTTCAATATCCTTCAACTAAAATTATTATTCTAGGTGTCCAGTGGGAGAAAAAAAGGAGAACAGATACTCGGTTATCCCCATTTCTGCTTCCACATTCATTTGATGCAGCAATAGTGAGAGATACTCTGGAGGTTATACTAATGCAAGTTAACTTAAGTCAAGCACACTAGTCTCAAGGGCTTTTTTTTTTTTTTTTTTTAATTTAACTCTGGAAATGTCTTTTGGGGCTTTCCATTTGCATTTTTAATATTTTCATAGATCTTACTAATGTTAGCATCTAAATTCAAATAGAAGAGGATTTCAGCTTTATGAATGTTTACAGTTTAAAAGTTTAACACTATTCTGAAGTAGCATAAGTAACAGAAATAAGAAATGCTGAAAACAGGAGAAATTCCAATGGCTGGTATTGCCATAAGGAACCAAGCAAGTGTGGAAAGTTCTAGCAGTATGTACCTTCATTTTGCCATTACATACTCCAAAAGAGAAAGAAGCTAATATCTGTCAGAAGATTGCTTCGAATTCCTTTTACTGAAAAAGATGTTCCTATCTATATGGTCATGAACTCAAACAGCAGACACCTCTCCCTCCAGCTCCCCAAACACAGTTATACAGATTGATGGAGTAGCTATTGGAAAATACTTAATCATTAAACTCAATTTAAAAGTATTAATTGTGATACATATACAGAAATAGTCATGTTTCTGCTCCTGAAGAAGGTTGGTATCACAGAAGAACACGTTCAAATACACTCAACTCTCCCTCTCTCTCTCTCATATGACCTCCCTGATTCTCTCATTCATCTGTCAGTCTATCCCCAGGTCAATAATCATTATTGATAGTTTTCTCCTTTGCAATACAAGAGAGCTCTCTCACCATCTTTTCAATCTATGTTTCAAAAGATTATGGAAACATTCTGTTGGATTAGATAGCAGGAATGAAGGCTGTAGAAGCTATTATAAAACCTTCAATAAATTATGTTAACAACCTGGGATCATCTTTGCCCCAAATCCAATTATTTAAAGATTTAAACAAATTTAAAAACACTATTCTGTCCCACTATTGCAATCTTCACACATAAATAGTTTTTACTCCCGAGAGATAACTCAGCTGCAATATGCTAAGATATAACAAGCAACCACAAGAAAAAAACATGACAGTTTAATATTATGTAACTCCACTTACTCCAGATTACATTGAAGTGTTTGAGTTCAGCCTCTGTATTTTTCCAGCAGAATGGCAATTAGTCGAAAAGACTGGAAATATCAATTTAAACAAGTGAGCTGAAGCTTTAGCTAATGCCAGAAAGTAGCAAGTGAGCTGACAACATGGCTGAGCTTTGGTATGCTAATAATTGTCCTTTAAAGGGAAGAAAAAAATAAAAATAAAATCTTATAAAGACTGATAGGCAATTTTTTCTCCTATTGTGCACATCTTCAAAATAAACATGTTAGGAACTTTTTTTTTTATGAGCTCTTTAGTACTCTTTAGTAGCTCTTTAGGGCAGCTTGAGCTAAGGTAGCCATTTTGTTATTCTAGAAGTAGCATTTACCATACATCAAGCTTCATTATTCTGTAATGAAGGAGAAGCACTAAGCTGGGCTTGACCTTGGTGATCCCAGGTCCTAAGTCATTTGCATGTACTTTTCCAGATGACTGAATACACATATATTTATATAAAGAAAGTAGTTTCCATCATAATTCTTGTACCTCTGCTCTTCTGAACTGCTCAGTTCACTCCATTCTGCTCAAGACTAGCTCCAAGCCAAGTGTTGGACAGTGTCACATTAGCTTGGTAAAGGAGACAGCAAAATCACGCAGTCACTGTGCTTTAGATAGCTTATTTTATTGACGAGCACAAGATTTTTGTGAGACAACATCTATCATTAACTGGTGTGATCATTATAAAGGATAGTCTTAGCAATTAGTAAATGGTAACTAGCAATTAGAGCAACTAAAGGGAGTACCCTGCTTGATGCAGTAAAGTGCTGTAGCATTTCTTCCCCTCAAGTGCACCGAGGCCATCACCTTGCCTAGGTGCTAGGGTGTCTACAGCCTGAACACAGAGGTCTTGCAAGGAGTTACCCTAGCCCAGCATCCCAGGCAAGATGAGGGGAGGAGAGAGATACTCATGGTTCTGCCGGAAGAGCTGGCATCATTCTCAGCTCAGGTGTCATTCTCAGTGCCTGCTCCACTCATCAGTTCAGGGCATGTCACTGTGCTGCAGTCATTCTCATGAGGGTTCACCCTCCAGAACCCTCAGGTGAGATCCACAAGAGTATCTGCTCTCTGCACCATCAGCAAGACAAATTTTGCAAAGGGTATGTTTTCCACCCCTCCTTCCTTCTTTCTCCTCCTCCAAACAAGTTCGATACTGTTGCCATTTTTTAGCAAAGTGAGATCCCCCTTCCTCCCCACCAAGACTTCCTATATCCCCATCTTTCTGCTGGATGCAGTATCTGGACTTTTCCCATTATGTTTCTGCCACAGCAGTAGAGGTCATGAAATTCAACATTTCATGAACTCTTCACTCATCTATCAGAGAGCAAAAACAGCCCTTTGTAAAACATTCAATAGTCACCTACAGCCTGCTAAGGGCAACTGAGGACAAAATAGTATGTACTCTCTGATCCTGTAAATTGATATCTCAAAATAAAGCTACTAACTCCAGAAATATTTAGATTTGTGCTATAGGTGGTGCCTGGTTTTGTTTGGCCTAAGTTTGTAGTACATTCCCTTTTAGAAGGGAGATTGGTACCCAGGGAGGCCTTGGAAAGAGAAAACTGTTCTGAAACTTCTGGAGGTATCAAGAAGAGAAAGATCTTGAAGGATTGGTGTGGTGCCCACACATAGCTAGAAAGCATGAATGCAACAGAACTGCTAGCACCAGCTCTTGGAGGCAATGGTTAATTCTCCAGAAAAAGAGGAAAGGACTTGGCAGCCTGAGACACTCCAGCAAAGGATAAGTGTGCAGATTTCAACAAGGTAGCCCACTCTCCGCCACAAAAACACAACTTCCCCCTCTCCCCCTCACCCCACACACACCCTCCTGTAACCTGTTATTTAATGGGTACCGTGAAGAGCTAGTGCAGTGTGGTGTCTCTGCTTGAGGGCCACAGCACCCTCAAGATCAAACCCAACCTTTCCTTTATGAAAAAGGAAAGAGTGAAAATTAACTGTTAAACAGTTCACATTTCACTGCGTGAAGTCAATACACCAGAATTACAAGACCTGTTTATATCCACAGAACAAGAACATACATAAAAAGCTCTGGCTGGCACCTATACCGCCACGAACAGAAGGCTGGATGAAGGCAGCGAGCAGCTGTCACTTTCAGCTGATGGATGGCCTCCAGCCCAGATTCTTATATGGTTAAACACTACAGATTCCCAACTCGTAAGGTCCTGAATCAAAAACCATATCTACTTTTAATCCAATTAGCATCTTGCAAAACAGAAAACTACATCGACCTTTAGAGATATGTTTCAGTATAGATATATTTCTTCACAAAAATATGAGAATGCTTGTACACATATTTTATTGTAATTATGGCAGGTGCCTCAACATAACAATGAAGATCACAATGAAAAATAGATCACTTCGAGCAGAACTCAAGTTTGGGATTCGCAAATAAGAGGCAGATCCAGATACACGGGAAGAAGCATGGGAATATATAAGATGCATGAGAATTTCTATTAAAATATAGTTTATATATATAAGCATATATATAAGAAGCATAACCTTTATTAATGGAATAATGCTCTATTAACCATTTATATGGGTCACAGAACTCTCAGTTAGCAAGAGCCTCATTTCACATTTTAACAACTAATTTCATGGTGTTTCTTGCACAGGAGCTGCATCCAGTAAAAAAACTTAAGGAAAGGAAAGTTTGACTCAAACATGAGCTGGGGAGGACAAAGCTAAAGAACAGCTGAAGGAAAGAATGCTCAGCCTGACTTTTTGTTCTCCTGCACCTTCTCCCCTCCCATATATGTCTACCCGGTAAGCTGGCATTACAAAGCATTTTCTACTAAACTTGTAAGGAACAATGGTAACTAAGTAAATGATTATGCTAATCACACATCAGTATTCTTAATAGGTATTGCACAGTATAAATCCTAGGCTTCTTCCCATTGAAAGAAAATAAAAAATAACTGTGCAATGAATCAACTACTCTTTTCAACACTAGCATTATTTTCCATTTGAGGTCTAATTGAACTTTTATAACCTCAGAATGGTATTTTTAAAGTACTAATTATAGTACTTTATGAAAATTCTTCATTCAACACACCTAGACAAGGGAAGGTTGAGAGGGGATCTTATGAAGATGTACAAATATCTGAGGGGAGGACACAGTAAAAATGGGACCAAGCTCTTCTTGGTGATGGTCTGTGAAAGGACAAGGGATAACAGGTACAAATTGAAACACAGGAAGTTCCTTCTCCATGTGAGGCAAAACACTGTGAGGGTGACAGAGCCCTGGCACAAGCTGCTCAGAGAGCTTGCGGAATCTTCTTCTCTGGAGATCTCCCAAACCCGCCTGGATGTCATCCTGTGCCCCGCGCTCTGGGTGTCCCTGCTGGAGCAGGGGGATTGGACTAGATGATCTCTAGAGGTCTCCTCCAGCCTCAACCATCCTGTGATTCTGTGATATTAAACTTTAACAAAGCTATACAAATTAGGATAATGACAATACACTGCTGGACTATAAGCAATTTAATACTTTAATCCCCTCAGTGTGACAGCATAGGCATGAAAAATAACAAGACTCTTTCTTTTTTCTATGCATTTGTAATTCTGAAGATAGTATCTAAAGTCACAATATAAGTAATGTAGAGGATGCTAACAGATTCTTTGCTGCCCTAATAGCAGAATTTTAAAAGTTATCAAAGTTTGTATGAATAAAGTACGATGGATAGAGTTCTATTATATAGGACCAAACTGAGCCACATCAAATGACCTCTGAGAATTCATACTAAACATCACATTGAGGATCCAACAACCAAAAAAGGCAAAAAATAAACACACACATAGTCCTCCTATCTTTTAAGTTTCATTGGCCATGTCATGGCAATCTATTAACAATGAAGGCTAAAGTACTAATTTAAGTTAGTTCAGGTCCTCAGTATTACAAAAAGTTTCCTTTCCTTTTCACGCATTTAAGAACAGATTTTTCTGTGCTTTCATTCCCATTTTCCTACATGTCGATCAGATTTCTCAGACTAGCTAGAATACTGCTGTACAAGTATTCACTAATCCCTAATTAGCATTTTAAATCCTTACATTTGGATTTATACATACATGAAGTCAAATCTCTCCATCACTGCAAATAGAATCATTTAAGTATATTTTGTGCTAATGTGGGTATTATTCTAAAATTTAATTTTCAGATATTTCACAATGAAATAATTGAGATGATAGAAAATATATGGCAATATGTATTTGAAAGTCTTTTCTGGCATTTTTTTTCCCATTCTCCTCAAATTTTATTTAAAACCAATATTAGATCTAGATGAAGGTTATGGCAACCTAGCAGTTTCTCCAGAATAGCTCAGTATGATTAAGACTGACAGATCTTTGTCTGTGATAAAGGGCATTCTGCCATAAAGCTATGGCTGTGACATACTTGCTTTTTGAAGAGAACCAAAGGTTCTTATTTCCTTCTTTCAATTAGTATTAGCATTTAAAACAATGAAGAATCAGTGCATTGACATGAGCCTTGCTGTACAGAGTGGTAAAATTCTGCTAACTTCTTGCTTTTCTGAATTAGGTGATCACTGGGGAGAAAATGGAGGTTTTTTTTTTTTTTTTTTTTTTTTTGTTGTATATAGGTCTTTCTGCTTTGGCCAATGACTGTATGTAAAACACCCACACACCCAGAATATCCACCCCCCACACCCTCAAACTCAGATCTAACAGTCATCTAAGGTACTGCAGGGCCAGTGAACTCAACAGGAGCTAAACTGGAGCCAGAGATGCAGCCCCTACATTTCCTAAAGACATATCTGATGAGGTTGTGCTGCCAAAGCCCTCCAGTGGGAATCCTCTGCATGTCAGGCTGGAGCTCAGGATGTAGAGGCTGAAAAGAGCAACTCCCATTTGCCCTCCTATTTTCTGGGAAACCTCAAGAACAAGGAATATGTTCCCAGAGACTGCTGTATGCTGTACCTCACCTGTTGACCACACAGGAACATACAAAGGAGGCCAAGCAGGTCACTGTCTCGCTGTACATCTCTGGTCCATAATTAAGACAGTCACTCATTCAGTTGTTAGAGCAGGGTCACCTCTTGCCATTGCCATTAACAGACCACAGATGTTGTGCCACTTGAGAAGGGCCTCAGGACTAATGTTTGTTCTGCCTGATGACTTCTTGACTTGCCCATAGTTTTATTTTACTTTAGCCAAGACAGCAAATTCTTTGAGTGAATAGATGTCTATGATTTCGGTGAAACTAGGGCCATATCATGCAAAAGTAAACTGAGGAGCAATAACAAGCAGTCACTTAACTTAGAATGAGATATTTGTAACTAATGTCATAACATGGCAGAGAGAAATAGAGACTCAAATGATAGTAG
>JAVCKT010034918.1:0-13790 GCA_032273925.1 Rhynchotus rufescens
ACTGCCCTGTCCAGTTCTGAAGCATGTTGAAGCAGTTCGCCTATTGAATTTGATACAATGATGTATAGATGAATAAAGTTATCTCCACTATTGAATAGGACGGTGTCAGTGGGAGGGTAAAAAGGGAGGAACTTGGGATCTGAAAAGAATACTTTTCCCCCCCACCTCTTTTTAAGAACTTGAAGGTCAGGGTCCAGCTGTCGTAAAAGGCTAGAGGACAAACAAAATGCTGGACAGGCCCAAATAAAGACAACTATACACACATAGTCACACATATTGCTGAGGTTTCCTGCTTCAAGTAGCTATTATATTAACCTACACTTTAGGCAAAGTTCGCTTTAGGTTTTAAACTGATGAAAACATAGGATGAGCAGAAGCATCAGTAAGTTACATCTTTAATGAAAGAGAGGAAACAGGCCAACAAAGGTAGGAAACTTCTTTTTTAAAGAGGAAATTATATTGATTCTAGTTTAGTTGAAAGTCTAATTATTTTGACGGAGAAATCAGTAGCATTGCTTCTCCCTTCTTTATTAGCAGCTATTCTAATATATCTGGTTTGTATCTCCTTATAAGACCTATACAATTTAGAGCAAAGTGTATACAGCTTTTAAATACAAGTATATAAAAACACACTTGTTTGTTCACCCATATTTAAGATATTTTTGAATAGCTAATGTTCTAATAATCTATAATTCACCTCATGTTGTGCAAAATAATGGGAAGACTCGTCCGTAAAATAGTCAAAAGGGTTAATATTACTGATTGGAGAGGGAAAAAAGGCATTAGAATATCATATTGAGCTGCATTTTGCCATTCATGCTTAGTGCTGATCATTGTAATGTCTTATAATTACTCCAAATTTAAAAGTCTCCCCATAGGATGAAAGAATGATTAGTATCATTCTGTCTAAAAATGGTAAATACTAGTAGCCTGCCCTGTTCTGCAGGAGAAGTGGTAACAGAAAGGGGTTGGATAGCTTTGTTTGACTATCTTTTTTAAAAACAACAAAAAAAAGGCCTGGAATTAGAATATTCTGAAGAAATTAAGCTTTTCCTAAAGAATATATTTAATAACTGCAGAATAAAAAGGTATGTTCTCATACCAAGCTCAGCCCGCTTCACTATATTATCCCTCATTTTTAGAGTTGTCATTGAAATATAAGTCAAAAAATCTAGCAGCTTGATGCAGCATATATATTCTGCAATACTGAGGTTTTATAGTAAAAGTCTTTATTCCACTAGTACTAGAATGAAAAAAATCTCTAACAGTAACTTTTCAACTTTAAATGCATTTATATTTTTAATCATGCAAATAGATGAAAGGCGAAAGCTGAAAGTAGAAAAGCCTTCTGTTAAAACAAAGTATTTTCACCTTCCAGATAAAAAATGTTTTAAGAAAAAGAAATACTGAAATTGTAATAACATGAAAAGATGCAACAGTTAATTCTTTAAAACACCATTGCAAGGCTAATGTATGTTACAGATCATTAACTGAATGCATTGTGTAATGGCCATAAGAGATAGACCATTTGTTTTGAAGTTTCCCTTTTGTCTGCAGTCAAACTTGGAATTTGCTCCAATCTATATAGGGATTAATGGGAAGGTTTAAATGGTTTAGCCAAAGGTTGGTCCAGCTTTATGATACTGACAGCTGATTTGTGTTGCTTTCCACTGAGATTTCTTTTTTTGCATGACTCCCCTCCGTCCTGCATCTTGCAATTAGACTGCTGACAACTCTATTACACTGACAGCAGAGGTAGAGCCACACAGCAAATTATACAGCATGCTACGCTGCCAGTGTTACTCACAGATGTCTTAAGAAATAGTAGTGTGTCCCATGTGTTCACGTGCATGCTGCAGTGCATCTCGAGTTGCAGTTGTTTAAAGCAGAACTGGTGACATGCTGAGTCTAATGCAACCCTTACCAGCAACTTTGAGATTAGGAGCCTGACGGGATGATGTCAATGGAGGTTTAAGTGCTTTCTGAAGTTGCTCTGAGTTAATAATTAATGGGTATCTTTCTTTGATAGTTCTTTTATATTTGGATGCAGCTGGCTGGAAACAGCCACAAAGGGAACTTGATTTTATTTGTTGTTAATTTTGACTTTACTTAGCAAATGATTGCTGGGTCTTAACCATCACAGCTTTACTAATCTGGCTGTATTATAATGTGAACATTAAATCTTCAATTAACCAAGCAGATTAATAATTTTCTAAGATATTTGGAGGTAAAATTCACATACATACCTCTCCCTCAAAGTAATTTTCCAATATATGCTTAGAGATGTATTACATGTTAAAAGCAGTCAAGTAATCACAAGGAGGTTTTATATTATAATGCTGTAGCATATATCAAAGTGAGTGTTTCATCAACCAAATCAGAGGGTTTTGTCTGTTAGCTGACAAGCTGGGCTTACATACTTGAAAATACAGATGCAGGGTTCAAAATCATATTTTATACACAGAAGACAGCTTTAAAAGTAATAACCTCAGTTAATTTCAAAGACTATTTTATTATGATGTCATACTGCTAAAGGTTGCCTAAGTATCCACAAAGACTATGCTCTTCTCAAAGAATATGCTCTTAAAGTGCATTTTGTTGCTTGATTTTGTAGTATCTGAAATATGTTCCTACTTACACTACCCACACTAAGAATGCATATACTCTTATGCACAGTTTCTACATCTATGTCAACTGCTTTTCAAAAACATTGTTTGAAAACTGAGCCTTTTATAAGACCTCCATACTGCCACATAAACACACTAAAGCAAACTGCCTTGACCAAACAGATCTTGCCTGCTAAAATTATTTCCTAGAAGAAATTAGACAAAACAGAATGACAAGACAAGAAAAGAGAAAATTTAATATTCTGGTTATTTTGTTAATGTTTGAATGATTGTGTATACTTTCTAATGTTCTTCAGAATTAGTTCACAGTCCATGTGGGACAAAAAAGATAAACAAGAAATGTATCCAATTGCAGCAGAACTTTTTCATATGCTATCTTTATATGGAAGATGAAAATGATTAAGAATGCTTTATCATCCACAAAATAAGCAAAGAAAATTAAGTAGTTAAATAACAGGTCTCGGTTACTGTCTTGGGTAAGTTACCCAAAGCAGATTAAATTGGGTCAAGAGAGAGCATTTTAACAGTTCAGAAAATGAAAAAGCAGCAAGCTTGCTGAATTGATGCTTACATCACACATATTCCTAAACGACACACATACAACATATTACCAGTTTTCTAATTATGAGATATTTTCCATCCTATAAATCAAGTTTTAAGTGCACAAACAAGTGCAATCCACAAATTTGCCCAGGGAAATAAAATTAGATTTAAGTGTTGCTGTCTATTTAGGCACCTCAGTAGGTTCCTTTAAATGCTATAAAGGCAATTTCTGGTCCCATCCCAAGCTTTTAATGCAGAGCCTAGATTTTGTTAAAATATTGCATATCACCTGTTAACCACCATGAAGAACAATAATAACAGTATGATTTCCTCCACCCCCTGCCTAGTGTGTATCCTAAATATATTTCAGTATCTGAATGTATTTTTGAACACTGAATAACACCCTTAAGAGTTAAGGGAAGATTAACCATCATGCCACTGATAATCTAGAATTGAAAATACCTTTTCTTACTCTCTGCTCTTACTTAGAAGAATTGTTTTAAAAAGCTGACAAGTGTCAGCAGGAATGCTCAAAGTACACTAAGTCTCCACTACAGTTTTTTCCCCCATCTCTACCTGTTTAAGAAGATAAAAATCAGGAAAAGATGTTGTTTCAGTCAGTCTAAATATTTGATTGCTATTTAAATCAAATTTCCTAATCTGGCAATACTATTCAAAGGAGGACAAACTTGCTATTTCTTAGGAAGAGGACCATAACAGCTTTTGCTAAACATAAATACACAAATACTTATGCTTATACACCTAAGACAAATGTATGTTCATCAGTAACTAACAAATACATTTAAAACATTCAAATGCATCCAAGAATAAATAACTACCCTATATAACTATCTATATAAATAACTTTTAAAAAAGCAAAGAAATATTCTTATAGTTCCATGCTAATTTATACTCTATAAATTTATCTGACTGAAATATTCTGTTAATAAATTTCAAATCAAGTGTTCTAGAAAACACTCAAATATTTACATACAGATATAACAGATTTTGAAAGCCAACATTATGAGATGGATGCCTGTAATATTCCAGTAATCCAGCTAGACTATACAATAGTAATTGGCACATGAATTGCATTGTACCTCAATTATACTGTAAGGTTTGATATCAGGGAAAAACTTTAGTTTCATGTAAGATTTAATTTTAGCTCACTGCTAGGTTCTCAGCTCAGAGGAAAACTGCTGAATTACTTCAGAATGAATGGTAACCATCAGTTTCAAACAATTACAGAAAAAGAATGCATTGAGAGTGTCTGGATCTTAAATTTATATATCTGATTTAAGTATTTTATGCAAATCTTACCCCCCAAAAAAATTTTAAACTGCAGATTAAAAACAGCTTGTGAATATTGCAATCAAATACAGCAGTCTTCTATAGTTTCCCCCGCAACATAATATTCCCAATAGACACAGTATTTGGATGACTTAAATATAGCCATTTAAGAACAAATAATAGTATCCCAGGTGTAAAATTCTGATTCTCTTTTCCAGATGGAAATATCCTAGCTTGCAATGGAATCAAATACCTTGACAAGTGACTTTATATTTTAAAAAGACACTATGTAATATTTCCTGCTGTGTCACCTCTGTTTCACTGATGTGGTTAAATAGATCGTTAACATTTACCACTTCTTAAAGGTACCTATAACCAGGGTGATGACAAGATCTCAGTCATGGTAAATTGAGAAATAATTATTTGATTCTTTGATTTATCATCAGTTATAAAGCATCCATCTAGAACAGGGTATTGCAAACCCATGCACATATAAATGCCTTTACTCCTGTTATTTGTCTCAATCTATTCAAATGGATTACTCATGGGTGTAAAGATGAGCAAAATTTGTGCTTTAACTCTCCATTTTAGCCTTAAATCTTCATTAGCCTCCATCTACAAGACTCCACCTGTGTAGTAGAGAAAGCAGCAAATTACAAAGTTGCTCGAGTGTAATTGTTTTAGATGTTTTGAGCTTGAAATAAAAGCTATGTTAATAAGTGCAGTTAAAAGCGTTGCCGTCTATAGCATTAAAATGCATGTTCTCGTTTGATAAAAATTATTAAAACTAAAACCAAGTTGTTTTGAAACCATTTATATGGTGTACATACCTACCGCTCTGGTTAAAATCAGTGATCCATTAAGGCTTTTCTTGCTTTTTTCCAAGCTGTGAGCATACTGCGTATTTAAGTGTGTGTAAGAGTGAAGGTGGGGGGTAGGTTTAGCTGAATAAAAGATTGCTTGATATCTTGAAGTCCTTTGAAGAGTTTTATAGGCTTATAAAGCCCGTGTGAATGAATGACATTTTTCCCTCTTTAGTCTTACATATGGAAGTTTGTTAACCTGCACTTCAATTAGTGAATAATTATTAATTATACTAATTACACATTTAATGAAAACCGCATACTTTGTTAAAAAAGTTAAGCTTAGGAGGGAAATTGTAGCTGCAGACAGTGAGGCTAGGAAGCCTGAAGCAACGCTTTGCTTTGCTGGTTTTACATTCACGCATGAATTTCTTTAATAAAATAGCAAAGCAATACAGCAACTTTCTACAAGAACATACAGGGATTATATACCTAAAAAATGCACTTTGAAAATCTTGATTTTTTTTTTTTGCACAACAGAAACAGCTTGTTTACCTTGTTTTAAACAACCTACCACATTCATTAGAAACCTAGCACAATACCTAAAGCTGTGCTCATTTTGTTATTTACCTCGCTACACAAAAGAAAAACAAACTGCAAATTATCATGTTACAAATTATAATACTTTACTCTGAAAAAGACAGCATTGTGCACATGATTTTAAGATAGCAATCCTATTGCATCACCAAAAAACACGTAAAAAAATATTGCCATGCTGTCCTAAGCTATCCCATCATGGTTTCTTTTCACAAAACATACATTCCAAATAGTAAAGAAGCCTTAATTTGAGCCTTCTCACTTGAGCTTGCATGACAACCTTATATTTTAATTATACTTTCAAGTAAACTTCTCAGTCTTTTGTAGTAACACTGCATATTGCTCCTCTGAAAGAAGGCACTCTCCAAACATTTACAATAAATATCCATGTGAAGCTTGTTATTTTTATCTTTAACACATAGGGAAACTAACAAAATGTGCAACTCAATAGAAATTAATTATATTTTCATCTACAGGCAGTTTTAACTAAGGATAGAAATTAACATGACTGAAGATCAGAAATTAAAACGCAAACTTAAAGTGCTCTTGTATGTAAGGCTGCTAATTCATTCTCCAACAATATAGCTTGAAAACATCCAAATATTCAGTATTAAAGATTACAATGTAATGCTACTGTTGTCGCTCCAAACAATTTCACCAATTTATTTTGTTCTGGTTTTCATACTAGGTTTTTCTTGCATCTTGGATGCAGTTAAACATGTGTTTTAGAGCACTAAAAATGTTTCCATCACATTATTATTACACAGAAGTTGAGACAAATATTTGCATAACGAAAAATAATTACATAGATAATATCAGTAAATGATGAAAACCATCTATTTTAGGGGTTTAAAATGGGAAGATGCAACTAATATTTATAAATTACCATTCTAAAATTAATAATGTTAAGCACTTTTAAAAATAGCATGCAAAGCAGCCAGCAATTGTTTTATTTTATACCTCATTTTATAATATTGTTGTTGCATTTTCCACAATTAACTGGAAACTTAATCCATCAAAAGTACATACAATTAAATCAACTATAAGGAGATGAAATTACTCTTCATATTTCTCTTCTCATGCAGAGAGAATTCCAAAATTAAAGCAAATTAACCAGGTTATTGAAATCCACTTGTGAGCTTGATTTTAGACTTAAACAATATTTTAGCAAATACTGAAACAGGCAATTACTGTTTATACAGTAAACAGAAAACTGCCTGCAGTTTTAGATGAACTAGATTCACTAATATTGACAAGTAAATAACTGTTTGGAGCCAGAATCATACTTAATTACTATAGTCAACAACATTCATTATTGAATACAGCATACAGCCTATACCAAAGTATCTATAATGTTAGATATTTACATATATTTGTTATTTGACCAGTTTCCCTAATGAGGGAAATTAGAAAGGAGAAAAAATATATTGGCTATTTAATATGCTAGCACTACAAAATAAAAGTGTTGATCATTTCAGCAAATTCTAAGACGCAAGAAATCAGACTTGCAGGTTTACAAACAAATAAGAAATCCGTTATTAGGTCCCAATCTTGCAAATTGATCCAAATCTTTACAACAGTCTCCCCAAACTGACTGTGACTCAGACCAGGACCCTTAACAGGCTCCCAGAATTTCTTTCCTTTTGATTTGTGCTGTTATCAAATTAAAGAGTTACTGCAGCTTGATTTTCTGTCAATTGTATTTTCAGAGAGCACCTTTATTTTTTTCTTTTATAACTCATTTTTGGATGAATAATAAATAGGTTAACTGTTGACGTTATTGCCTGAACATCACTGAAACTAAATAGCATGAGAAGATGTATTTGCTCTTAGGGTTAGGGTGCTCTTTTTCCATTGTGTACTGAGAGTATGGAAAGGGAAAGGTTGCAAGGCTCTCCTAGGACAAAAAATAAAAATACATTTTACAGAATACTTTGGGGGCATACGGGAACATTTTTTTCCTGCCCCTCTGCAGCAAACTTAGTGTTTATTTAGACCAGACTGTCTCCCAAAATGCAAAGGAGACATTTGTGGATATCTGCCCACTGGCTCTGGCCCATGTCACAGCTCCCCGCAACTCTGCGGCAGCATGGAAAGGGTTAGAGCCTTTGAAATACAAAATATGATCGCACTGGACAAGTGGCTGTGGCACACACATAGCACACAATAGCTTCACAGTTGAGCAAAAATGTCCACAACAAAACCAATCGCCTGAAAACCAGGCAGCAACAGCTTGCAGCTTGGACCTGCTCAAGATCCACGTGCACCCAGAGTGCTGCAAACACTGCAGCTTCTGGGGTCAAGTTTGCAAAACCTCTTCCAAGCATTTGGCAAGGCAGGGACCCTCAACAAGATCCAGAAGAGCATAGTGGAACACCATAGTAATGTTTTCTACCTAAATATCATGCAGGAGGAAGAAAAAATGGGTCAACTTCCCTAAAAATGCTACATATTAATTTCCACTTGAGATTAATACCTTGCAACTCCTTCTCATTAGGAGTTTTGCAACCGTTCTGATGGCATTAAGGCTCCATTTCTAACATGAAAAGCACTCCCAGATGTTTTAATTATGAAATTTCTCCTAGCAGAACCTAAATTGGTCCCCTCAGGCTAAGTTAAGACCTAGCAACGGGCCTCTGCTTTGAACTCCACCTGTCACAGGAAGGATCTCCTTTACCACGTGCACAAAAAACACTGCAAAGACCACCTCATAGAGGCACTGCTCCAAGGACACAGAGAAAGCCACACAACCATGTGTCCACAACAGGCTTGGTAGGTGGATTTTACTGCCCAATTTATCTCATATAGAAAAAATGCCTTTTCTATCACAGAAAATTTTGGCATGTTTTTGATAGATGACTTCTGTAATCCATGCAAGTTTAGCAGAAAAGCTTCTCTCGGTACTCAGTTTACAAGTACAAACATGCTAGAGAAAAAAAAAGGTGCCAGTACAAAGTAGCACCAAGACTTCCTCAAGCCTTGCTCTTCTCTATTCTGAAAACTCCCTGAAATCATTGGAAATTTGCTCGAGTAACAAGTGGGGTTCACTCACTGATATCCCTTAAGTTAAAATACTATTTCACTATAGAACATTTCAAGGACTGCTCTGATTATTTTTTCCTAGCAGTGAAAACTAAGTTCTCACATCTCAGAAGAAGAGTGGGCTAAAGGGGCTGCCAAGTCTTTCAGCATCTTTGGCACACTGAAAAATGGCTGCTCACTGCTAATATTCTTCAAAAGGCCCTTACTTCCATTTCCATGAGTTCATTAAGATTAAAGGCAACTGATGTTTTATGGTAAATGTCTTCATGATTGCACAAACTGTCATATTAACAACAATAAAAAAAGGTTTGTCAAACACTATATATAAAATGCTGCCGAATGCTTCACAAGCAGCTCTTTTAGCCTCCATATGTCTGCACACTATGAAACAAGCTTTAATTATATGCTTGTATGCAAAATTTCAACTTCAGTGGATGGAGTTCTGCAACATTATAAGCAATAAAAGACAAAAGCTGGAGAGGAGTACTTTAATATCCCACTGCCTTCTTCACCACTAATACCATGCCAATAGGGGCCAAATCTTCCACATTGATATTTTCAGTTTTTCAGTGAAAGGGACTTCCTTACTTCAACATCTAGGAATGCAAAAGTAGCCTGCAAATATCTATTTTCATATCACCAAAGCCCAACCATATCGATTTTGCACCAAGCTCAAAATTATCACCTTCTGGTAGGGTCACTGAAGTCCTCTGTCCCTTCTCTGGAAAAATATAAAGGCTAACTGTCAACATCATCCACTCACAATTTTTGCCCACAAATGCCATAAAATTTAAAAATCCAGAAGCAAAAGGCTCAATTAATTTCACCCAAAATACAAGCTCTCTGCCAAGCCGGAGCCGGACAGAGTTCGTTTAAACTATCCAGGCTTTTCTCAAGGCCAAAGCTCACTATCCTTTCCCAAAGGCAACACCCACAGCAATCTAGTTAATCAATTTTACCAGGAAAATATATGGAGAAGTTAAAGTTTATTACGCATCACATTCCATGCACCTACAACCTGCCAAATGCCTATGGATACGTCTATTTTGTCTGGATCCAGCTGATTGATTCCTGATTCAGCTAACACAAGCCCATATGCATCTTTCCTCCTAGGACTAATCCTAGATACTGGAGCAGGACTCTGCTGGAGGGGGAAAAAAATATGCAGATAACAGAAATTAGTTTGTGTTGCCTCAAAAACTATTTCTTCCTTTACATAATTTGCTGATTGATTCCTGATTTGAGGTCTTTATGAGAATTTTGTACAATAGGCACTTCTGTGATAGACAAAGCGACAGTGAGTCTCGGGCGGATTTCTGGCCAGCAGAATAATGTTATATTGCTGTGTCTGTTCAGTGCCCTCTCCATGCACAACAGCCCTGAGTGGCAGTGCATGGTAAGCGGATGAAGCAGTAAGAAGTATATGATCTGATGAGCTTGGCTAAGCTGGGGGCGTCTCCTCTACTCGGCTAAATTAAAAACCTCCCTGCAATCTCAGTCCTAATCACCCCCTCTGATGCTGTAATTGATGATGGTCAGTTAACTCCTTCACTCCCAGAGCCATCCACGAGAACCTAGAGCTTTGTACTAGCAAGTCCCTCAAATTATATCAAAGGAGTGTAGTGACTTTGGAAATGAATTTAAAAATATGAATTACACAGGGAGTCACAGCAAATATCTCATAGCAAGTCTTTGGTTATTTTAGATCTGTGATGCCTCGCTCCCAGTGGTACAAGATGTCTTTAAGCCTTATTTGTGGGAAATCTCTCCTTAGGTGGCCCAGAGACACATCCAAACTCCGCCAGCCCTCTCCTCCCTTTGGCTGGCACAGGCAGCTTGCTAGGCACAGTATTACACCCTTGCACCTCCCAGCTGGCAAAACAGCCCTTTGCAGCCTCTACCAGTTGGTGTAAGCTGCTCTAATGTGTGTCGAGGAACCAAACCAGAAAAGAAAGCCCTGTTTGCATTTTCAGCCCACTTCCACAGACAGAGCCCCTGTGGGCTGTACATACAGGCTTAACATTGACTCTTACTCAATGTGCACCAAACTTAATAAAAGGTGTGACCAGAACTGTGAAAATTATCCTAGCAGCTTTCCGTCTTTTATTTATATATATTTTTTTAAAGGAAATTGCCTGTTTTGTGCATTGTTCAATTCTACCCTTGCAGAATTCTTTAACTCTGACTCATACAAAGGGAGGTGAAAAAAATCTATCAGATGTGATATATGTTTATACTCTGCAGAATAAGAAGCTTTTCAGCATTCAGAAATCTATAGCATGAATTATTCTAACTGATTTATAACAGACAACAATACCTTGAGGACCCCATTCGGACTATTTGTGCTTTCATGACACGGTCGATGTACTAGCTGCATGGTATTCAGTAACTAGAGCATCGAGAGTGTACATCCACATACCTGCTTTAGAATGACAACATACTACTGCACTTTAAATAAGGGCAAGAGAATTGTCTCTTCTTTTAAGGCCGTTACTTTTAAAGTTATGTCTTGAAAAAAACTCAAATCCCAACAAAATGCACATTTAACAGTCCCAGTAGCACAGTATTTCTAGCTTTTTAAATCACTCCATAGCATATAAAAACTCCATCAACTGTTGGAGTCTAATCTTATTTTTATTCCTGTTGTGTTGTTTTGTGCTTTCTTTTCTGCATAACAGCCTGCAAAGTCTTGATAGAATGAATCTATTTTCTTTTTTTGTTTAAAAAATCCCAGGACTGCCACTCTGTCAGTAAGAAACCAACTAACTCAGGAGACATCTGAGCCGGCTCATCTTTTGACACACAGAGAACACCAATGCTGAAATCCCCCTTGCAGCTTTCAGCCTGAGTAGCAGAAATGTTAAGCTGCTCCATAAGATGTTTCAGGACTACAATACCCAGTGACTAAATAGCTGGCTGATGGGCAAGTACACAGAATAAACTTCCCCTGCAAGGTGCTATTCCTTATCATCTACCTGCAGAGCATGGCAGTCACTTTTTCAAGATTCTTCAGTACATCAAAATATTGATTCTAGATGGCCTTTCCTACCCAGATTAGAGATTCTGGTTATAAAGAGCTTTTTTATTGGAAAAGATATGTAGCAGTATTAAAATAAAAAAATACTTTTTTTTTTTTTAAACTTCTCTGAACACATGAAAATGGAGTCCTGGCAAGTTCAGGCAACCTTTAATCAAGTTCAACAAGGGCCAGCTGCCTGAACACACTGCAAAAGGATAGGGAATAGTTGCACCAGAAGCTGCTCCTGTTGCTGCTGCTATTCTTGCAAGAAAATTTCCCAGATCCCCAAAGTAACCACATCATCTTCAGATACTCATTGCAGCTTTTCAACTAATGCATCACTAGTTCATGTCAAAGGAGGATATTCAGCCCCTAGCACACAAAAAACTGGTCCCAAAGATCTCTCAGTGCAACTAGGATCCACATGGCACTGAAAGGTGGTGTGTCTGCCAGAAAGTGAATTTAATTAAGCAGTGGAGAGGCTGATCTCATATGGCTGAAGCTGTTGAGTGTGGATGTGTGTGTGCATGCACACTTGACACATTAGCAGACAAGCCAAGCTGCAAGAGAATCCATAAACTTCTGTTACAGCAATTAAGTTTAAATGAACCCTTGCTCTGCTCATGCCAGTAGGACATCTACCAGACCTGACTTTTCTGGAAATTAAAGTAATAAATAAAGTTTGAAAAGCAATTCACAAAAGAAAAATATCTATATAAAAACGTCTGATTTTTGAGTTCTCCAGGCCTTGGTCTCCAGCATGTATCTTTTTACATCAGTTAAAAGTCTTTGAGACATGACACCATTAAGCCTGGTAATAAGGAGTAATTTAAAGAGAATCTAACAGAAACATCTGAAGATTAGGGTGATTCCACCCTTTACACGCCAGATCCAACAGCTTTGTTCAAGAAAATATTGCCTACAGTACTTAAAGTAAATGCCATACAAAACACACCAAGGAAACAATCCCCGTTACTGACTCAGAACTTCCATGTCTCTTTACTCAAGTGACACCCAAGCCACTAGAACCCCATTGGCTGTGAAAGAATTTGTTCACTTTTTTGAGGGCCACCAGATCTCCTTTAACAAGACAGCTGAACTCATAGCAAGCTAGTACATCTAGGGCTTTCCATGGAGAGTTCCAGAAGACAGAAAGGTAGCACCGTGTTCACTTTGATTTAACCTTATGACTAGGCAATATTTGCAGAGAACACAGAACAGGGTCCCTGTCTAGTCCAACTACATTCATTCACCCTTACTTACAGTGTCACCATAAATGAGTAGAACGTTAACTTATATAATGCTGCAAAGCCTATTCCAGTAAACCAGTCAAATTCAGCACCATTAATGCTAGTACTTAGCACTTATATAAGGCTTTAAGTTTTCAGAGCACTGCAGACATTACCTTAAATAACTAGCAACAGTTTAGCAAGCAGAAGCTCTCCCTGCAACTTGCACACCTCAGTTTCTCCCCAAAAATCTAAAAGCTTATCCAATTGTCTTTCATTCATCTGAAGAGATTATCATTCCTTTTTATTCTCCTCCACTGAATACTACACACTCGTGCTTCTGAAGATTGAGTTAATAAAAGCATTTGGGTGGAATGACATTGATGTAACGCCAGCTAATTGGAAAAAACACATTACCCTGCTTTTTAGCCTAAATTACACAAAAAAACAAAGCTTATCAAGCACATGTCTGTAAAGAATCAGTCTCTAAATTGGTGTAAAATGTACTTAATATTGATTGCTCTGCAATTTCCAAAACTGTTCAGAAACAAAGAAACATAATTAGGTTTTACTCAATTTTTTTCTCCCTATTTAAAGAAGGATAGCACAAAAAAAAAAAAAATAAAGGAAGAAAAATCAA